>JARFJB010000636.1:812500-817500 GCA_036346205.1 Vesta saturnalis | reverse complement strand
GACACACGACACACAGACACAGACAGACAGCACAGACACACAGACACACAGACACAGACACACAGACACACAGACACAGACACAGACACACAGACACACAGACACACAAGACACACAGACACACAGACACACAGACAACACAGACACAGACACAGACACACAGACACACAGACACAGACACACAAGACACAACAGACACACAGACACAGACACACAGACACACAGCACACACACGAACACACAGACACACAGACACAAGACACACAGACACACAAGACACACAGACACACAGACACACAGACACACACAGACACACAGACACACAGACAGACACAAGACACACAGACACACAGACACACACAGACACACAGACACACAGACACACAGACACACAACACAGACACACAGACACACAGACACAGACACACAGACACACAGACACACAACACACAGACACACAGACACACACAAGACACACAGACACACACAGACACAGACACACAGACACACAGACACACAGACACACAGACACACAGACACACAGACACACAGACACACAGACACACAGACACACAGACACACAGACACACAGACACACAGACACACAGACACACAGACACACAGACACAGACACAGACACACAGACACACAGACACACAGACACACAGACACACAGACACACAGACACACAGACACACAGACAAGACACACAGACACACAGACACAAGACACACAGACACACAGACACACAGACACACAGACACACAAGACACACAGCAACACACAGACACACAGACACACAGACACACAGACACACAGACACACAGACACACAGACACAAGACACAGACAACAGACACACAGACACACAGACACACAGACACACAGACACACAGACACACAGACACACAGACACACAGACACACAGACACACGACACACAGACACACAGACACACAGACACACAGACACACACACAGACACACAGACACACAGACACACAGACACACAGACACACAGACACACAGACACAGACACAGACACACAGACACACAGACACACAGACACAAGACACAGACACACAGACACAAGACACAAGACACAAGACACAAGACACAGACACACAGACACAAGACACAAGACACAGACACAAGACACACAGACACAAGACACAAGACAAGACAAGACACAAGACACAGACACACAACAACACAAGACACACAGACACAAGACACACAGACACAAGACACACAGACACACGACAACAGACACAAGACACAGACACACAGACACAAACACAGACACAAGACACACAGACAACACAGACACACAGACACAGACACACAGACACAGACACACAGACACAAGAACACAGACACACAGACACAGACACACAAGACACAAGACACAAGACACACAGACACACAGACACAGACACAAGACACGACAAGACACACAGACACACAGACACACAACACAACACACACAACACAACACACACACAGACACAGACACAGACACACAGACACAGACACAAGACACACAGACAAGACAGACACAAGACAAGACACACAGACACAGACACACAGACACAAGACACACAGACACAGACACACAGACACACAGACACACAAGACACACAGACACAAACACAAGACACATAGACACAGACACACAGACACAGACAAGACACAGACACACAGACACACACAGACACACAGACAGACAAGACACAGACACACAAAGACACACAGACACACAGACAACAGACACACAGACACAGACAGACACAGACACAGACAACACAGACACACAGACAACACAGACACAGACACAGACACACACACAACAACAGACACACAGACACACAGACACACAGACAGACACAAGACAGACACAGACAACAGACAACAGCACACAGACACACAGACACACAGACACAGACACAGACACAGACACAAACAGACACACAGACACACAGACACAGACACAGACACACAGACACACAGACACAACACACAGACACACAGACACACAGACACACAGACACACAGACACAAGACACACACACACAGACACACAGCACACGACACACAACACACAGACACACACACACAACACACAGACACACAGACACACAGACACAGACACAGACACACAGACAACAACACAAGCACACACACACAGACAACAAGACACACAGACACACAGACAAAGACACACACACACAACAAACACACACACAACACACACAACACACACACACAGACACAGACACACAACACACAGACACCAGACACAGACAACAGACACAGCACAAGACAAGCACAAGACACACAGACACAAGACACAGACACACAGACACACAGACACACAGACACACACAGACACAAACACAGACACACAGCACACAGCACAGACACACAGACACACGACACACAGACACACAGACACACAGACACACAGCAGCACACAGCACACAGACACAGACACACAGACACACAAACACAGACACACAGACACAGACACACAGACACAGACACACAGACACACAACACACAGCACACAGCACACGACACACAGACACACAGACACAGACACACAGACACAGACACAGACACACAGACACAGACACACAGACACACAGACACACACACAGACACACAGACACACGACACACAGACACACACACGACACAGCACACAGACACACAGACACACAGACAGACAAAGACAACAGCACAGACACACAGCACACAGACACACAGACACACAGACACAGACACAGACACAGACACACAGACACAGACACACAGACACACAACACAAGACACAACAAGACACACAGACACACAGACACACAGACACAGACACACAGACACACAGACACACAGACACACAGACACACACAGACACACAGACACACAAAGACAACAGACACAACACAGACACAACACAACACACAAACACAGACACACAGACACACAGACACACAGACACACAGACACACAGACACACAGACACAAGCACACAGACACAGACACAAGACACACAGACACACAGACACACAGACACACAGAACACAGCACACAGACACACAGACACAGACACACGACACACACACAGACACAACACAACACAGACACACAGACACACAGACACAAACAGACAACAACAGACAACACAGACACACAGACACACAGACACAAGACAAGACACACAGACACACACACACAGACACACAGACACACAACAAACACAGACACACAACACACAGACACAACACACACACACACAGACACAGACACAAACACAAACACACAAACACAGACACAAACACAGACACAGACACAGAACAAGACACACAGACACACAGACAACAGACACACAGACACACAGACACACAGACACAGAACACACAGACACACAGACACACAGCACACAGCAGACACACAAACACAGACACAGACACACAGACACACACACAGACAAAGCACAGCACACAGCACACAGACACAAGACACAGACACACGACACACAGACACACAGACACACAGACACACAGACACACAGACACACAGACACAAGCACACAGACACAGACACAGACACACAGACACAACAAGACACACAGACACACAGACACAACAACACACAGACACACAACACACAGACACAGACACACAAGACACACAGACACACGACACAAACAAACACAGACACACAGACACACAGACACACAGACACACAGACAAAGACACAGACACACAGACACAACAGACACGACAACACACACACAGACACACACGACACACAGCACACAGACACACAGACACACAGACACAACAAGACACAGACACAGCACACAGACACAGACACACAGACACACAAACACAGACACAGACACACAGACACAGACACAGACACACAGACACACAGACACAAGACAAACACGACAAAACACAGACAACAGACAAGACACAGACACACAGACACAACAGACACACAGACACAGACAACAGACACACACAGACACAGACACACAGACACACAGACACACAGACACACAGACACAGACAGACACACAGACACACAGACACACAGACACACAGACACACAGACAACAGACACACACACAGACACACAGACACACAGCACAACACAGACACACAGACACACAGACACACAACACAGCACACAGACACACAGACAAGACACAGACACACAGACACAAGCACACAGACACACAGACACACAGACACACAGACACACAGACACAACACAGACACAGACACACAGACACACAGACACACAGACACACAGACACACAAGACACAGAACACAGACACAACACACAGACAACAGACACACAGACACACAGACACACAGACACACGACACAGACACAGACACAGACACACAGCACACAGACACACAGACACACAGACACAGACAACAGACAGCACAGACACAGCACACAGACACAGACACACAGACACAAACACAGACACACAGACACAGACACAAACACAGACACACAGACACACAGACACACAGACACAGACACAGACACAGACACAGACACACAGACACAAGACACACAGACACAGACACAACACACACACACAGACACACAGACACAGACACACAGACACAAGACACACAGACACAAGACACAGACACACAGACACACAGAACACAGACACACAGACACACAGACACAGACACACAAGACACACAGACACAGACACACAGACACACAGACACACAGACACAGACACAGACACAGACACAGACAACAGACACACAGACACACAGACACAGACACACAACACAGACACACAGACACACAGACACAGACACACAGACACAGACACACGACACAAGACACACAGACACACAGACACACACACAGACACACAGACACACAGACACACAACACAGACACAGACAACAGCACACAGACACAGACACACAGACACACGACACACAGACACACAGACAC
>JARFJB010000636.1:752500-810000 GCA_036346205.1 Vesta saturnalis | reverse complement strand
ACACATAGCTTCCACCACCTCCTCTGATCCTGACTATGGGAACCACAAACACTTTCTCAGGATCAACACCTTCCTACGAGCCCTAACGTTTACTATCTTCACTATCTTCCCTGATACGCATGAACCTATCACGAAGAGGATGGACTAGGTAGCCAGGGTGAGTTTAGGCAGGCGATTGTATTGCGCTTGCGGCGGTGCAAGGGTTTTCGCACTCCCTACTACCAACCAGAGTAAATTCCTATCCCCGCTCCCTAACTTCCCCTCCTTTATTCCGCGGCAATGGATCTGACGATTGGGACAGTTAACGGAGGTTTCCTTCGACGAAAATGCCATCTAATCAAAAACCTACTAGACACAGACCACATACAAATATTAGCTATGAGAGAAACAAAGCTAACCAACCGAGGCACCCTCAACAATAATCCACTACAACCATGACAGGGGCAAGGATACCCATCCACTCCTTACAGGTTACCGTCGCACCTTCAACATCTCTGCTATTTTACTATTATAACTCTTTTGGACTGCATTACTACACTATATAGCCAGCATCCCCAATGCAGTACTACTGGGACACCTTAAAGCTAGACACAATTTGGAGACACGACAGACATCCCAAATGGTCAACTATTAATGAGCAAACCACTCAGCCTACCAATAGTAAGAATAAAAAACGTCCACCCCAAGTTTGTTGGATATAACAGCTGCCCCAAACTCGACAACTAACACAGCACTTTGAACTGCCACCTCGGTACAACAATAACATCAGACCACCTTCCTCTACTAGCAGTAGTGATATAGGGTAAGTTCTGGACCCGTTCAAGGTATGATTGTGGACCTGAACAGGCTAAATAAGGCCTATCGTGCTAAAGCACTTAGGAACACTTAGGAGGATGGATATAGGGATAATGAATTGCCAATAGATGCCTATGAACAGCTACCTTAAATTTTCTCATATCATAAGTGAAAGGAAAACAGGAACTAGGGAGATCATTCCAGAGTTTAGAAGCCGTGTAGAAAAATGTGGATTGCGCCCGCTTGGTACGACAAGTAGAGATTTGTACTGCATACTTTGTATATGGAGAATATGGCGAATTTTCATGTAAATCGTAAGTGTGAAAGTGAGAGGGAAAATGTTTGGAGCTGTTGAAGGTGATCTAAAAATAAATATGTCAAGGTCATCATGTTGCAATTCTTAGAAATCCAAAAATTAAATCAGTTCATGTCAAGGTCATCAGCATCATCATACTAAAATTCTTATAAATCTAGGAATAGGTATGCCATCATGTTTGTAGCTCTTGGACCCAGTTAAAACTTTTGGCGGGAAATTTTTCCAGCTGTTCAAGGTGATCTAAAAATAGATATGTCAAGGCCATCATATTGCAGTTCTTATGAAAAATGTGTGATAAAATTATAATTAACGCGTAAAACATGCTTCATGTGTGCGAGTGAGAGAGAGAATGTTTGGAGTGAGAAAGAAAATGTTTGGAGCTGTTGAAGGTGATCTAAAAATTAATATGTCAAGGTCATCATATTGCAATTCTTAGAAATCTAAAAATAAAATCAGTTCATATCAAGGTCATCAGAATCATCATATTGCAATTCTTATAAATCTAAGAATAGATATGCCATCATGTTTGTAGTTCTTGGATCCAGTTCAAACTTTTGGCGGGCAATTTTTCGAGCTGTTCAAGGTGATCTAAAGATGGATATGTCATATTGCACTTCTTAGAAATTTAAAAATAGAATCAGTTCATGTCAAGGTCATCAGGAGTAAGAGAGAGAGGGAGAGCGAGAGAGAGAGAATGTTTGGAGCACTTGGAGCCAGTTCAAACTTTTGGCGGGCAATTTTTGTAGCTGTTAAAGGTGATCTAAAAATAGATGTCATGGCCACCATATTGCAATTCTTAGAAATCTAAAAATAGAATCAATTCATGTCAAGGTCATCATCATCATATTGAAATTCTTAGAAATCTAAAAATAGAATCAAAGGATATAATCTAAAAATAGATGTCATAATGTTTGGAGCCAGTTCAAACTTTTGACGGGAAATTTTTGGAGCTGTTCAAGGTGATTTAAAAATAGATATGTCAAGGTCATCGCAATTCTTAGAATTCTAAGAATAGAATCAGTTCACGGTGGGGAGAAACAAGGATATTTCAAGGTTGGTGGTTTTCAAGGATACACACATAAATATATAATACAAGGCGGGTGCGCGCTTCAGTAAATCAGAATTAGCGGAAATGAAAGTAGGACTCATGATAAGAAGAGAAAGAAAAGAATTTATTAATACACGATTTCATTCCCTCGAAAAATGCAATTTTTGTTTGTTTGAAATAATTTTATCTGGATTGTTTTCATGTGTGAAAATTTTCTTTTAACTTTTTTTTACCAGAGGTTTCATTCTTAAAAAAATATTTTTACGGAGGAAGTATTTATGAGAGAAAGAAAGAAGAGGTTGAAGGATTTACTAAAGACATTAAAGAATATAAAACTAGATTTGGAATGTTATGAAATGAAAAGAAAAATGAAGGACCTTCAGCTTAGCGAGGCAAGGGGGATGTGAAATTAGTTGTTTGATCTTTTAAAAATCAGTCTGGAATAAAAATTTCTATCCGGATTGTTTGTACAGTTCCTACCAGAGGTTCATACTTAAAATTATTTTCGGGGTATAATCTACTCTGAATGTTATCGAAAAAAACGCTTGAATTTATTAATACACGATTTCATTCCCTCGAAAAATGCAATTTTTGTTTGTTTGAAATAATTTTATCTGGATGGTTTTTATGTATAAATATTTTCTTTTAACTTTTTTTACCAGACGTTTCATTCTTAAAAAATTATTTTTTACGGGGGAAATGTTATCGAAAGATTGTTTTACATACATAATTAGGTTCATTAAGAGCATGAAAGATGAAATACAAAGAAAAGCTTTGTTCATGATGCTGATCATGGAGCTATTTTAAAACTTATCGTTCAAGCAACTCTTGGAATTTGACGGAGTCAAGTTCACGTGTTAATTCAGTTATTACTTTCAAAAAGAAAATATGCTTAAGCGTTTGTGTGTTTTGTGTTTTAAATATCAATAAAAAAAAGAGTACCAGTCAATTGAAAAATAATGTTTGTGTATGACGTGCATGATTAGTTTTAAAATGTTTATGTTTTTTAAATATTTACACAAAATAAATTTTTCATAATTACATTAAATACACACACACTGTGCATTGCACTTTATAGAAAATATCGTACAAATACGATGGATTGTTCTACATTCATACATAATTACGTTTCACTTAGAGTATGAAAGGCGAAATACAAAGAAAAGCTTTATTCCTTTCTCGCCATGAATGCGAAAGCTTTATACATTTTGCACGTTTGTTGTAGTACACACAAAAAAAACGTTTAAAATTTTTTTTAATGAAACTATTTTGGATTCAACTGAAAGAAATAATGTAGAGTTTAATTTTTTTTCAAAGAAATGAAAACGGGTGGTGTTATTCTCATATTTCAGAAATAAATAATGAGCAATAATTTTATGGGGATAATAGTGTCAGCGATAAAAAATGAAAGATGCAACTACATTTCACTGTATAGGTATCTTATCAATATTTAAAAACTTATAAATACGCTCTAAAAATAGAACACTTTCATGTATTTTATACGGGACTATGCAAATGGAGGGTAAAAAACACGTACTGAAGGAAAATCTTTTATTTCATATCTATGAATGTGAAAGCATTATTTTCTGATTTTGTTGACTTTCACGTTAGTACAAAAAACGTTTTACACTCTTTTTAAATGAAACTTCTTTTAATAATGTATCATAAACTGATGTAGTTCTATAAATAAAGTTTCCTTTACAGAGAGTTTAAGTAACCTTTGTTTGAAATATATTCATACTTTTACTTATTTATTTACACTTGTTTACAAGCAAATAATTTTAATACTAACAATATTTTCCATCTCTATACCTCTTTCTTTATCAAATCTTTGTAGAAAATTGTGTAACCAATAACGCATTAATATTTACATTTCTAATAGTGTGTGTGTGTGTGTGTGTGTGTGTGTGTGTGTGTGTGTGTGTGTGTGTGTGTGTGTGTGTGTGTGTGTGTGTGTGTGTGTGTGTGTGTGTGTGTGCTCCGCAGTACTTTGAGAAAGAAAACGCAACGCAGCGTTAGGCTAATTGTATAATCATTACCATTACTTTGTTGAAGGTCCAGTACTTGATCTATAAAAATATGCTAAAGCGTTTTAAACTGAATGTGTTTATGTTTTTAAATACCAATAAAAAGCTATCATTCAATTTGAAAATCACTCCTTGTACATATGATGTGCATAATTAGTTTTTAAAAATGTTTTTAAATATTATTAAAAAGGTACCATTCAATTGAAAAAGAGTGTTTGTGATTTTTCAAATAGAAGTAGTAGTTGTAACTTGTACAAAATGTTCACGAGTGCTTTTAATATAAATGTGCTCCTTTTAAAGCGCTGTATATAATGTATTATTTTTACCCGAGAATTTAAGTTAACCTTGTTTGAAATATAATCACACGTTTTACTTTATTTATTTAAACTTGTTGAATATTTTCCACGCGCTTTCAGTTGATTATTTTTTTATATACGTTTTTAAGCGTGTATATACAAAGTGAAGTATCAGAAGTGTCTCGTGTGGAGCGCCTAAGTGTCTAATTAGCAGAAGCTACAAATAACTTAGAACAAATCAGACGGGATATAAGAAATGCCGAAAACGTGTTACAGACACTAGACAATTTAGATGTATGAGGTAGTTCTTTTTTAATTTTTGAATATGTGATGTCGGTCAAGAACTCAAGAAAGAAAAAATTTTGAAGTGATTGTAATAATTTTATAGGGAAAATGCGATAAAATATAATTAACTTTCAAAAAACATGTTTCATAGATTTTAGATATTTGTTCATATTTTTGTAATTTTTCTGTGTAGTTTTCTTTTAATTTGAATATGTAGTATTGTCACATATAAAACAAAGGTTAAGAATTCGAGAAAAAAAATTGTGAACTGAAGTTTTTTTTGTAATTTCTCCGTAGTATTTTAACTTTGAATGTATATAAAAAGGTCAAGAATTTTTAAGAAAAAAAAATTGTGCAGTGGTTGTAATAATTTTTATGAAAAATGTGTGATAAAATTATAATTAACGCGTAAAACATGCTTCATACATTTAGATGTTTGTTCATTTTTTTTGTAATTTCTCTTTTACTGCTGTTAACGTGAATTTGTTGGAAATGTGTCACAGATACTAGACAGTTTATGGCTACTATTACTAGATAATGAATGAATGAGTATTCATTGTAACCAATTATTGAAATGTTAGAATAAAGAAAAAAATGTTTAATTTCTCTTTTTACTTCTATTACTTGTGGTAAAAATATTCCTAGGATCCTTTAACCGTTTCTAGAATGCTAAAGCTGAAGTGATGAACTATATTACGAAAAAAATAATTTTCGAAAAACACTTAAATATATAGTTAATAAATAGTTATTTTTGTATTAAATGGGCAAAATGAGTGTTTTGTAAATGGTACATGAGAGTGTTAATATTTGGCCGCGGCTTGTCGAGACCTAAAAAAAATTCGAATGTGCCATAAAACATGAATTTTGTCATGAAATACAAACAATATTTTTTCTATAACAGTTATATTTGAGAATTTCTTTGAACTTTGTTCGTGAATGATTGCGACTTTTCCTGTACAACACCAGATGTACAGAAAATAGCAAGTTCCGCCGTTTAGTATTTGTTAGTTTTCATTAAATTAAAAGTATCATTTGTGTATTATTTTATTCAAGTGATTGATTCTTGCAATTTATTTTGCGCCCTAGTGTGCAAAATATTCTGCGCAACGTGAAAAAATATTTTGGTATTTCAAAAAATGACATTTCGCACACTGACATTAGTATAAAAATATTAACATTTTTTGTCAGTTATGGAAAAAAAATGTAACCCTTAACATGAAACAAAATGTTAGTATAAAAAGGATTATAATTTTCATAGGTTTGTGCTCAAATTTCTGGATACCACAGTAAATATTTTTTCAATCAGCCTCCTCCCCCTCCTCCCCAATGTATAGAATTTTAAAAAGATTTTCAGAACTTGAAAAGCATAAAACAATTTAACATTAATTTATTCTTTATATATTATTATTACAAACAAATGTAAGCCTAACAAGGAAACTATTTTAAAGATAAACTAACACTAATTAACAAAACAAAATAAACTAAACTTAAACACCTAAATTCTCTAACGTATGTAACACTTTTTGCGTATCATGAACGTTTTGGCGCACTTTTGCTAGGCAATCATTGGCTTCCGTTAGCCTCTGCACTTTAGTCACTTCCAATATCATAAAATTCCTGCATCGGGAGTGGCTCTAAGTGAGAGTTTTTTGCTGCTGCAGGTCGTTGTACCAAAACCTTGTGCAAGATATTTGTTTTATTCTTGCTCAAGGATAATTTTGTTCCCTTACTGCTTGAGCCATTACAAAATGCAGTATGTAACTAAATGTAACTAAATGCTACAATAAAATTTTTAGATTATATATATATATATATATATATATATATATATATATATATATTGCACTGTTGTATATTTTTATTTTATGTAGGGAATAGAATTTAATTATTAATGGGAATTATTAAAATATAATAATATAATACTATTGTTTATGCACCGGACTAGCTCTAATCTCATTAGGGGATAGAGTTCTGATTTAAAGGAAAATTATTTCTGGTTCGAAATTATGTGGATTCCACTTTATAAAAAAAATTCTGTATGTTAAATGTATCTTAACAAAATTTATACTATAACGCATGCGTTATGAATTATATGAACTCAATTGCTAAAAATGTCAAATTTGTTAAATACTGACTTGTTGAAATTATAATTATAGTTGAGTAATTGAAATATAAAATTTGGAAATAAACTAAATTTCTACTTGTTTTGCAGGTGTTTAAACAACTGTTACATAAACATTTACACCTATACATAAACAAATAATAAGTGCAGGAAATTACACAAATAAAGTCACAATAAACAGGGTTATGATCAAAAATTAACTCACATGTGCAAAGTCCTATCTGCAAACGGATATCTTCATACAGCTGGTTCCATTTGTACATGCAAGCACCTTTCAAGGTGATCGAAATTCTTAATACATGAAGTTCGCTGCTACAATTCACCTAATAACTTCACACAGGCCCTCGGGTTGATGGTCACTTTGTTTCGGTAAACGCTTTTATTTTGAGCTTTACGGTTTCACCCAACCACAATTTTTTATCGATAATGATATTATTTAATTGTATTAAGAATTTTAAACTTTATCGGCTTAAATAAGGTTTTATGATTGTATAGACTTTAAATTAATATCACTTTCTTTTTAGGCTCCGATTCAAACATTGATTATTTAAAATGTCGTAGCAGAAATAAAAATCAATTTGAAGACAAATGATTACAATTTTATTTTGGAAAAACGTAACCAGCATTTAAATTAAACAAACGAAATTTTAAAATCGTTAAACATTAATCGTCACAAATAAGAAATTTAATTCGTACTAAACTTGACGAATATGAACAGGTATCGGTAACCTAACTTTATTTTTAAACAAATGTAGGTTTAAAAACAATTGTTCTTGAACTTCTCGTCTCTCCGTTAACTTTGTATTTATTTTTTCCGATAATTATTGAGGTTAAATTAACTTACTTGTTGCACAAAAACACTACACTTTTTTAAACTTTGCACACAACTGGAAAAATATAGAGAGAGATTATGTTCAAAAGCAATTCCTTTTATACCCTTTTGGTTGTTACCACCTTTTCAATTTTTTTTTAGAAATTTAAATAATGTAACTATGTCTATGATTGGTCAGAATAATTTTGAAAATTTAACTAAATTAGAAATTATGCGATAACTTTCTTATAAAGCTATGGATTTAAATTTTGATAACAGAAATGAAATCTGTGTTAAAATCTGCATAAATCGATACCCAACTTGATATAGTTCTCTTAAATATTCTACAAAATGACTTATTTTAACTTAAAATTGATTATATCTAAATAATATTACAACCTACACTTAAATTAACTACATATGTGTAATCCTGATGAAAATTTGTATTGGAAAACATTCATTAAATGTTCAAAATTTTAAATTTAAAGGAAAATTATATTTACCAAAGTAAATCTGTATTGTCACCCCATTTCACAAAATTTGCGTTCAAATGCCTTGTACAAATTAAATTTCTGTGTGAAAATGAGGAAAACCTCCTATTAATCACATTAACAACACATTTTAAGCCTAACTTAATCTAAAAAACTATAAATTTGTAAAAAATATTAAATTTATCACATAACCTAACTTTTTTTTAACTATACAAATAATTTGCGTTTTAAAACGTTTATATTCACCAAAATGTTATCCATACAACTTGTAAAAACTGTCTTGATTATATTCATTGTTCATCTTGCTTGTATTGTCTAAATTTAAGTCACTTTAAGGAATCATATTGTTTAACACACTTTTTCAAAATTCTAACATAAAAATGTATTTGCATGTAAATATCTTTCTGTAAAATTGTTCTTCATATTTATTACGCACCACTTTGTTCATCACACATCCGCTTCCATATATAATGTGAGTAATAATCAAATTATGTTTGTATAGTAACCCTTTCTTGAATTTTACCATATTTCCTGCATTTAACTTAACTTATAACATGTCCCTAATATAAACCTAACTCTACAGTATGTGTTAAACACCTCTAACACATCCAAATGCCAAAATACTTTTAAAGAACTGAAATTTAATGAGACAAAACTAAGTACTGAATCGAACTTACAGAAATAACTTTATTTAACATTCCTGACATTCTTTTGAGTAGCACAATGCTTTTTATGATTAAACCAAAATATATAAATTTTATTAAGACTGTTTTAACCAAAACAAATCCACTTTCTTGCCGTCGTAAAACAAATTACATCAACTAACTGCATCGTAGACATACCATGCTTGATTTCAACCTTTTTTTAAAGAAATTACTAGTTTAAACTCTCCAATCCCTGTCTTACTCTTATCTAATCATCTCAAATATATATATATATATATATATATATATATATATATATATATATATATATATATATATATATAATAGCATTATATGAGTGTGACATAACCTTACCGATGTTGCCACTCGTACATATTTCTACGAAACATTTCTAACGAAACCAAAGCAATTAACATGATGTTGAAAAGTCGCGTGTTATTTGAAACTATTAAGTAAATACTTTACACTTAAACATTAAATGATAATACCTCAAACATCCAAGTTTATTGTAAATGCGAATTTATGACATGGTTCGATTACTACTCGTAAGAAGAACCAAAAAGAAACTTACAAGAGCTACAAACAAGAACATTAACATTTACACTGATAGTATAACTTAAGTTTAAGGTTTAACTTTAGCATTATAATTCTTATTGAAAAACCAACTATTTTAAAAAATGAACAGAATACACTTTTTTCGACACTACATTATAAGATTTCGAAAAGACCTTCACCTTGCGCCAGGCAGTAACCGAATCTGTGATAAAATTCTGTTCGGGGGAGTAATTGCACTTCTAATATCAATTATTATTTTATCTATTATAACAATATTCAAAAAAACAATACAAAGAAATTCATTTTATCCAATAAATAAAATCTTAATTTGATAATTTTTAGTAATCATTTTAATGTTAATATGAATTGGAGCTAAACCAGTTAAAGATCCATTTATTTTAACAGGACAAATTTTAACTTCATTATATTTTTATTGTTTCCAATTACATACTTAATATCAAAACTATGAGATAAAATTATATTTAATTAAGTTAATGAACTTGTTTAAGTATATATTTTGAAAATATAATAAAGAGCTTATATGCTCTATTACCTTTACTAGAATTAATTAACTAAATAATTTGGACAAAAATACACAATTCGGGACTTGTAAAAACACTGATTTTCAATTCTCGTTGACAGTATGACAGTATGTGTCATTGATACTAGCCTACTCAAAAGACGCATGTATGGCATCAGTGCTTTTAGTTTGTTGTGTATTCTACTCACTTTTTTAATGTGGTAATACCTTACTCAAATTTTTAGATTTGGTTATAGAAGTGTCTGCTACATCTTCGGCTATATCATCCAATTCTTTTTCATCTTCCTTTTCCCCATACCGTATGGGACCTAAGTTTTGAGAAAAAAAATCAACAGGCGCAAATGAAATTTGATTTAAACTTAACTATTAATGATTAATAATACATTTTTTAACAACATGAAAACTAATCTACAAAACTGATAACGGACCATCCTCTTGAATGGCATCTAATTTGGTTTACACTTGTCTAATTTTCTGTGTCGATCAGCTTCCCGAATTCTTTAAACATTTTTGCCCGCAGCTGGTGTTCATTTTGAGCCTCCCAACCCAAACCTTTCGGCACAATAACGACCAAAATTCTTCTATTGGTCAAGCTTGGGGAAGATTTGAGGCGTTATCCTCTCTTGGTACATAATTGACGTTATTTTGCTTCAGCCAGTCTCGACGAGTCCTTCTGGCATAATAGCAAGAAGCGAGAACGGGCCAAATACTATTTCATCGCTCTGATGATGGGTATTAAACACTTTGAGTAAGCATGTTTGAGTATAAAGCCCAATATCCACAGCTTCTCTCAGAACTCTGCCAACATAAGGTGTTGAATCACCAGCCACAGGAATCGCAGATAAGACTAAAACTTTGTCAGCAAATTTTGCTTTTACTTTGAATTTTACTTCGTCTGAACAATTTTGAATCAGAGGTATAAAACCCATCGTTACCTTTCATTTCAAAATGTGATAGCGTAAAATATTTACCATCATCCATTATGATCAGGGTTATTTACAAAATGCGTTCTTCTCATAGCTCTGCCGCTGTATCTGGGTGTATTTAGGACACTTCCTTCTCTTTGTATAAACTACACCATTTCTTGTCAAGGTTCGCTGGGCGGTCTTGTGTGAGAACCCAAAACAGCGACACAGCTTTCCACTAGAGATTCCAATTCTGTCTTGAGCGGATTATACCAATCCATTAGTCGACTCAAAACATGAGGCCTGCTAGTTTTAGGCAAATTAATGCAAGGTATACCCTCTTCGAATTCTCTTATTGACCGATAAATTGTTGCCTGACTAACGTTTTGATCTCTAGACAAGTTTACAATTCCACTTGACTTGACTTGATTCCATTGCACATTCCGATGCAACATCTCGTTACGCCATTGCCTCCGTGCAGTACGATGGCATGGAGGTAGAGGCAAACAAAGCAATGGTCGGTATGATCTGAGTCCAAAAGATCGAATTCTTTGATACATCGATCGTAAGGAGATTTGGTGATCGGTTAATCCTCTCCATCTATCACCAATTTCCCTTGTTGATGAAAAACCATCCCGAAGAGCTACAAACCGAAGAGCACGATCTTCACGATCAGTAGTGCCTCTAGGACGTCCCGGACGCAAACGTCGTTGTTCCTCATTATTTTGTGACCATCTTCGCCAACATAAGGAAACTGTGGCGACACTGCGTCCCACGCGAGAAGCAACATCACGAATTGATAACCCAGCTTCTCGTAGACCGATTATTCTGCCACGTTCAAACTCGGTTAATTGATGGAAATTTGGACGGTATCGTACCGGAGGTATTATTTCAACTTTAATGTGTTTACTTACTAAGCTTACAAGTTACAAATATGCTTAACATAAAAGAAAGAGTTCCTGTTTCATTGTCGATGATTATTTGATTAATCTTTATTGTATCTTGATGAATAAAATACGTTTTCTAAAAATTTCATTAAAATACATCAGCGTTTACTGGGTGTTGATTTATTTATGGCGGCCAGTATATTTCCGCAACTTCGTACTTGTTATTAACTCAGGTTGAGATAATTTTATCTCCTTGCAAAAGTTTCTGAGGCAATCATGACCTCTTATATATTCTAATGAAGAAGTTTCTCAGGCAAATAGATATGTATTTCCTGAAGGAATAAAACTGTTCCTGCACAAAATAATCGAGTCTATAGAATCCTTGCCATCATCTGTTAATAATACATTAAGTGTACTACCATGTTGTCCTTTTATTCGCACAATATCGTCAGTCTATTAAAAATTTGTTTTTCGAGATCAGTGAAAGTTTTTTGAAATTCAGATGCAGTTTGATGAGATCAATTTGGTCTCGAAGAAAATGTTTTTCTGTCATTCGGAATATTTTCAACGGATCTTCTTTTATTAAACAGCGCTATTTTACATAAAACAATTCGAACTAAATTTCTCCACGTATTGGAAGAGTGCCAAATATTCAAATCTATAACGCCACTCGTTCAGATACAAGCAGAGCCCAAAAATGCATCGAGCAGAATGGAAGACAATTTGAGCACCTTTTGTGATTAACCACCTATGCTAATTGTTATATATAAGTATTTGAAATAATTACTGTTGAGTTGTTATAAATCTTTTCTTGTTTTTTGTAGTTGTTGTTTTAGTTTATTAATGTTTTATTATTGTTATTATCTGCAATTTTATTATGCCTATTATAAAATAAAGTATTTATTAAATCCATGGCCAACTAAAAAAAAATTTTTTTTTTGTATTTTAGCTATTTAGGACAATGCAAAATATTAAGTGTTATATATTGTTGCAATCTCAACAAAAAATGCAATTTTTTGAGATTATCAGATACAGGGTGTCCCATTTAAGAAAATGCTACTTTTGATAATATCTCAAAAAATCAAACATCTATATTTTTTTTTAGGAACGCCACTGGATTCAACGTAAAAAGTTATAAAACTTTCGTATCCAAAGCTTTTTTTTATCTCCATAAATAACCGAGTCATAAGAGATAATAAAAACCGGCAGATTTTGAGAATCACTCTGTATCTTCGAAACCAATTTAGTTAGCATAGATCAGATTGCGCCATTAAGCTAAACACTAAAAAAGAGAACGGTACACGTATCTTAGTTTTTTTGTATCTCTTACCGTTTAGCCCATACCCTATAATATTAACGAAAAAAAACCACCCTGTACAGGTCGTAGGTTCAAATCGTAATCGAGGTAAACTTTTTATTTATGTATTTAATAAAATTAATAATAATTTTTAAATTATTTTACTGTTTAAGATAGATCCATGGATATTGAGAAATTCATCTCAAAGTTTATAATAACGAAATCGCATTATCAATAGACTGGGAGTTTGGTGTTAATGTTTCCCCGCTTCATCAAGGGGTCTTATTAATAATTAAAGTTAGGTGTGGTTTAATGATTATAAGCTAATTAGGATCGCCGAATCCCTATTCTCTGTTATCCGGCGCATAACGGTAACATATCAATGTAAATGTTTTGTTATTTAAAATTGGAAAATTCATACATGAAATTTTTAATGTAATTTTCTAATTTAAGTGTGCATAGACTCATTAGACATTGATTAGCAAGTAGCGTAAATACTTTTAATTCAAATTACAATCGCCATCATTATTAGTTTATATTTCTTAGGTATAGTAAGCATTTGTCTTTTAGAGCTGCTGAAAATTGAACGTTTGGACTGTTTTGAATCCCCATATCGCAATTATCACACTCATAAATTCCTATAAACCAATAGATGCAAAAACTTGTAACCCACTTACGGCATGTAATCTAACCTGTACTACTACTAGCAGGAACACTTGAAATATTTGTTTATCATGAATGCAGAGTCGCTTGAACAAGTGATTTATTGTCATCTGTTGTTGATACTGCTACACAAAAAATATAATATTTAATTATATTGATAGGTAATAGCATTACCAATATTTACAGTTAGAGTAATAGCTTACGGCTCAAGTTGGAGTTGCCTTTATCAGTACCACTTTTCTCAATTAGTAAAGACATTATTTTTCCTGCCCTGGAAGAATTCATAATGGACTACTGAATTTGTAGTTATTACAAAGTGAACAATGCGAACGTTATAATTGAGACTAACTCAATAGTATATGAATAGATGAGCACTAATTTCAGTTTTTGACGTATTCATTTAGTAAAAGACTAGATATTTGTTTTTAGAAATTGCCATGCATTCTAGTAAATTTAACTTACCAACATAAGTGCGATTCATTAATTAAATGTGCCGCGCAATTAGAATCTTTCCTGTTATTTTAGTAATTCCTTTTACGTTCTTTTAATTTAGTTTCTACCTGTTTGACCAACGTCAAATTTAAGGCACGAACCACATCTAAGTAAATATACCCCTGATTTTTTATTTTTGTTAATTTTGCTTTTGTTATTTTCTATAACTTTTCCTAAAGTGTTGTTGGGTTTAAATGCTAAGTTAATGTTATCCTTAGATACTTTGTTGCATAAGAAACTTTTGGGACATGAAAACCTCACAAAACAAATTAAGCATTTTGACATTCTGAAAATTTTGACTATCATCACCAAACTCACAGGTTTACTTTATCCTGATTGATGTAATACGTTTCACTTTTTCTCAAGCCGATCGGTGGATAAATAAAGATCTTGCTCATTCTCCATCAAATTGTTGCATTAATATTGCCTTAGCTAAAAATGCGTTAAAACTATAATCCTCCAGAATTAATAAAATACGTGCAACGGATGCACACTAAATGAAATAAAGAATCGTGTTAAAGAAATGGAATAGTTAACTGCTTACAGAAGCCACGCCTCAAAATCTAAAAATAAAAAACCTCCACAGTTAATACGATACGTGCACAGTCACACGTCCACGAAGGGCGCTGCAATCTTCAAATTGTCAGTCCGCCACAGTTAGTGTAAAACCACAGAAGATGGGAGATACGGAAAAGAAAGGAAAGGAAAAGGCCACGTATTTCATTCCCTCCCCAAAGGAGAGGGGTGCTTGAGCTTTTGCAATCTCCTTCAGCCACAATCATGGATTACCAGCATACACACATTACGTATATATGCGTGGTGGGATTAAGGATGGATGTGGTCAGGATAGGATCGGAAGGAGCGGGGGAAAATACTACCCCAGTATTCGCCTGAGTAGCGTCACACGGTGTGCATGGGAGGTCCGCAGCAAGATGTAAAAGAGCTGAAATGCTTCGAACACTTATACTTAAATAAAATAAAAGCTCTGAGTTCGCTGATGAATGTCCAAAGGCGCCATTACAAACTGTATTTATCGGAAAATCTTTATTTCAACTTTAATCATAAAGTTCGAAAAATTACCCTTCACTCTTAAAAGGTACGGTTAAACTTGTGTAAATAGGATCTATTGTATTGGAAATAGCAAGTAAATCGCCACTAGCTAAATTTTGAAAACTCAGTGGTGTAATATTGGCAACGCTTCTTACTGGTTGCATCAGTACCAAATAAATGTATGAATAAGCTATAGTATCGAATTCTAGGCTGCACTTTAACACAACGATAACAGATATGCTTTCTAAAATTAATAAATTATTTCTCGTATTTAAAATAAACCTTTCTTCACTAGGCATAAATAATTTAATTGCTTTTCAAACCAACTATCGTGAAGCGACTGTAATTCTTCAAACCTCAAAGGGTGTATAACAAATACGGTAATTGAATTACCATAATAATCTTTATGTCATACATGCATATAAAATGGCATATAATGAATATGCTACGCGGGCATAAAGTGGCACTTTATGCCCGCCGGGCGTATAGTTTTGCTGAGTATACTTGTTTATATATGTCAAATACAACAAATACTTATTGATACTTTTAATAAATTTAAACAATTTAATAAATAAGGTTTTTGCTTATTGTAATATATCACTCGATTCGACGTAAAATCTAGTTGCTTGATATCCTTTGGAATACATTTTCAGAAATTCTGTTAGTTTGGGATATTTCCCAATATCGATGCCTTTGTCCAAAAGTTCTTAGCCATCGAAATTTTGACTAAAGAGAGCTCGCTTTAAAGGTTTAGGACTGAAATAATAATCTAATAAAATGAATGGAATTTGTACGCTCATTTTGAACAAAATTAATTGACATATAACAATTGTTGGTGTTGTCACTAAATTCCTTAGATACCCAACTCACAAACTGCTTGACTTAAAAAATTTTGTATGACATAAAATTTTGCATTAATATGCCCTGTGCCCTCGTGCGACTAAAAAGCACTCCGGACTATCGGCTGTCGTGCTTTTAACTCGTCGGCTTCGAGTGCATAAACATCTACTTAATGCCCTTAATACATAAATAACTATTATGTAATCAACACTTTTCATAAAAACCCGATAATTGTACTCGCATAAATGTGGTGCGTACACACAACCAAAAGTGTATTCATAGAGCAGTAAATAAACGTTAAACATTAATAAATATTTTTACTTCTTAATCGTTAAATGATTCGCATAAAACGCTTAGGCGTGAGTTTGCATTAGCTCTAGAAAATTATTCTTTTTGAATAATGACGATAATAACAAATCTTCCTATTATATTATGAAAATACCAAATTTATCCAATATATAATAAATTTAACAATCTTGACCATTCATTCTATACGTTGTCGAAATGATATATTGAGTTCAAAGAAAATTTTCAAGTACTATAATGTAATTCATTATACTAATAACTTTAATTAAAAGTCATACTGTTTGACAAACATGTTCTGGTTATCTTCTGTACAACGAAAACCTAATTCCTAATGCGTTCTACTAACTATTCAAAACTGGTGAAAGCACAATTTTTACACCGTTTAAACTAATGTTATGCCTTATTCAAAAACACGTTAACTTCAAAACCAGAAGAGCTTCAATAAGCTACTAATTCATTAATAGAAAAAAAATGTGTTAACTACCTCCCTTTGCACTTTCTATTATTGACTCGTTTCAATACAAAGCGAGTAAATAAAAAGTAAAAAATGGTTTCATTGATATATTTAATTTCAATTATCAGAGTAATTTTCTTAAATGCAAATGAAAAAAAGTTTATCCCTCTGCAGGTTCGAACCGGTTACTATATATTAAAAATAATAACATTTAGACACAAAGCTATGTACAAACTGAACTAGTACAAACAGCCGCTAAAAGTGTTTCATGACATACTTAGTGCAACATAAAGAGATAAACAATGTTCTTTAATTTATACGCAGTATGACATATCAAAATTATTAAAATATTAACACAATTTGTTTATTTTATTGCGTACTTCAAATTGACAAATTGTTATAATTATTTTCCTGCACGGATCTTCACCAAATCTCCCTGGAATCTAAATATTTAGGTCGCAAAGAATTGATAAGTCGAAAAAAAACGCAATTCAAGTTGTTGAATTAGTCTGGCCGAAAATCAACACCGCCCCTCTTACTCCTTACCCCACAAATACATTACCACCAAACATCACTATGGTCTATGCATGCTTAAGGCGAAGTCTAATTCAAAGTGCTATACCAAAGCATTTAACAAAACATATACTAGATATATATATATATATATATATATATATATATATATATATATATATATATATATATAATTACAAATACAGCCAGGTACTGGCTGTATTTTCTCGAATTGAAATAAGGTTACTGGGTATCGGCTCTGCTCGCTATGGTATTACTCAAGAGAACAATATAATGCCCTTGGATCGACCTGGCTGCAAGGGGCGGTCAAGGTCGAAACAGGCAGGCTCCGTTGCTGACTGCAAATAATGAATGGCGAGTCGGTACGTGGAAAGACACCTTGATATTCCATGTATACATACATGTATATATATATATATATATATATATATATATATATATATATATATATATTGTTAGAAATCAGATGTTTTATTGACTTTACAGTAAATAAACAATATAACAATTTTTACTAGGGCGAGCACTATTATTGTATTTTCGTTATTATGTAATTTCTGTTAGCTAGAATAATTAATTTTATGAGTCCAGGAAATCAGATGCTTTATTGCCTTTACACTTTTTACTAGGACAAGCACTTTTATTGTATTTTCGTATTGAATACTAATTAATTCTAGGAAACGCTTAACTTTTGTTCGAATTAAATATTTTACTTCTTTTTACGATTTCTTTTAATGGGTCCAATGTAACCCCATAAATATGTCAGAAATATTGTTATCAATTAGGAAATGTTTATTTTGTAGATGTATGTAATGCCATAAATATGTCAGAAATATTTTTATTAACTAGGAAATGCTAACTTTGTAGGTTTATGAGGACTACCGGTCAAGGAAAACGTTGCGGTTGACTACGCCTAATTTTGGCATATATTTAGAAATAAAAAGAGGATGATAGTCAGTCAATCGTAAGATTTTCCGGTGCTCGGATATATTGCCGCTCTCTCACTTGATTTGTACTCAAATAAATTTGCACGTGTAGTGTTTGAATTTTATGTTTTGTTTTTTTTTTTTGATTACCTTTAATTATAAAATTTCTAACATCAGAAGTGGGATAAATCCACGGTCTGTTGGTGAATTGTGATAGTGTGCGTGAGTGAAAAAACAATAATTTTTAACATGGATGGGAAGTCGGATCGTGAGGATACTACTCAAACGTTGTTAGTGGAGTTAGTGAAAACTCTGCAGTCGCAGAAATCTACAACACATGTTAAAGTACCATATTTTCGACCAGAGGTAAACGAATGCAGCAAATGGGTGAGTCATGTTGGAGAAATAAACCATGAACTAGCATGGTTTGATGTGGAAACGTTAGCTAGACTGGGTCGATTTCTTTTGAACGGTGCCAAAAGATGGTATGAATATTGGAATCCCGACCTAAGGGATTGGGTTACCTTTCAACAAGATTTTATTGAGTCCATTCCTCCAAAAAGGAACTTGGGTCGCTTATTATCGGATGCGGCAGCTTTTAACAGTTCCCTTCTTAACACTTACGAAACGTATGTTCATGAGAAATCAGCCTTGTTAAGAAATCTTAGAGCGAATTGGTCTGAAAGTGATCTAACGGAACTTGTTGTCCATGGAATAAGTGAACCCGATGTACGAAATGTAGCAGTGTATGCTAACTGTCCTACTATATCCGCACTCTTAGTTTTCCTTTCAAGTTTTCTAAAACCGCCGCGAAAGGATCTAGAGGTCCGTAAGTTTGGAAACAACGCTCCCTTTACTAAAAGAAAATATCCCTTCGGCGATGGTGGAAATTTAAGCGGTTCGGTGGTCTCGCGAAAGAAATGTTTTCAGTGCGGTAAAACTGGGCATATTCAGGCAAGCTGTCGTTCGAAAGTGACTGGTTCGAGTAAACAATCTGATTTATCGAATTCTCACAATGACTCTTGCGCCTTCTGCGCTAAGCGAGGTCATGACGTGTCAAATTGCTTTACAAAGGCAGCTATTGAAAGTCGTAGACATGTCAATATCTGCCTGACGGGAACGTCTACCGACACTACTGAAATTTTTATTGAAAGACATGGATTTTCGGCTTTACTGGATACAGGCACAGATCTTTCTCTTTCAGAGAAATTTTTGTGGTTATTTGAAAGCAAGGTGACAACTTGTCATATTACGCTGAAAGGGCTCTCTAATGCAACGATTAGCGCAACTAGGAAATTCCATGCGTGCACGAGAATTTCAAACGTTGACGTTAACGTAACCTATTTTTTCGATCCGGATGAGTGCATTGACTATGACGTTATTATTGGGCGGGATATTTTTACGGACCCAACATTGTTTATAATTACTAATCACCAAGGCTCGTACGTAATTCGGCGCAGAGAGTTGTCCGGAATAAACAGAATTTCAGACAGTGTTTCCTTCAACCCATATGACATCGAACACCACGATGCGCTCCAAAAGGTACTTTGATAACCAGCGGAAATAAAGTGCGAACAGTGAGAAATGCCAGTTTAAAAATTAGATTAGAAAAAGACGTTATTGTTAACCGTCCTCCATACCGTTTGTCCGCCAGTGGAAGAAATGCTATGCGTGAGATTACTGAATATTTGCTTGCAAATAACATAATTCGGCCCAGCGAATCTCCTTTTGCGAGCCGGCCCTTCTCTTAAAAAAGAAATCTGGTGCATATCGCATGTGTGTGGACTTTCGAAAACTTAATCGTGTTACTATTAAAGACCGATTCCCTCTCCACTTGATTGAAGATCAATTAGATCGACTAGGAAAGGCAAGGTTTTTCACATCCTTGGATATGGCGTCAGGATTTCATCAGATACCCGTCCACGAGGATTCCATATGCAAAACTGCTTTCGTGACTCCCGACGGACATTTTGAGTACCTGAGGATGCCTTCTGGCCTAGCCAATGCACCCGTTGTATTCCAGAGAGCCATCAATCTTGCACTGGGTCAGTTGAGGGATACCGTGGCATTAGTGTATTTGGACGATATCTTGATCCCTAGTCTGACGCCCGAAGAGGGCTTAGCATCACTAGACAAGTGTTAGAAGCGTTAGATTTGAATGGATTTTCGCTTAACATTCAAAAGCGCCGTTTTCTGCAACCTTCTGTGGAGTATTTAGGAAGAGAAATATCCAGTGACGGTATAAGGCCTAGTAAAGCTAAAGTTGAAGCCTTGACCAACTCGCCTATACCCACATCCGTTAAACAAGTTAGGCAATTCATGGGACTAGCGGGATATTTCCGAAAGTTTGTACCCGAGTTTGCCAGGAGAACCGCATGTATAACGAGGTAAACAAAGGAGGATGTCTCGTTTGAACGGGGCGTGGAACAAGAAAAATCAAGTACGTAATAGGTCATTTGACATCCAGACCCTTACTGACGGTATACAATTCAGAACTGCCGACCGAATTACATACCGACGCAAGTAGCATTGGGTATGGAGCTATTTTGATCCAATTACATGGAACGCAACCGAAGGTAGTAGCGTATTTTAGTAAAAGAACAACCGGCATTGAAAGTATGTATCACTCATACGACCTTGAAACGCTGGCAATTATGCAGGCATTAAAACACTTTCGCACTTATTTATTGGGTCTTAAGTTCAAATTAGTTACGAATTGCAACGCCATCAAGGCTACAGCTAACAAGAAGGATCTGATATCTCGTGCGGCCCGATGGTGGATGTACATGCAGGATTTTGATTTTGAAATATCGTATAGAAAAGGAAATAACCTACCCCATGTAGATTACTTAAGTAGGAACCCTGTTGGAACAGTTCGGAGAGTAGCACACTGTGACTGGGCATATATAGAACAAAAAGGGAACCAAGAAGTCCAAGACCTACTCAGACGGCTCAGCGAGGGTGATGTCGATTCTAATCAATATACTGAAAGAGACGGAATCACAAGCGTTCTAAGGAAGACGGTACTGTGAACTTGCAGTGGTATGTCCCAAGACAAAGTCGGTTAGGATTGCTTCGTATATTTTATGACGAGTAATGTCATATTGGCGCCGAAAAGACGTATGCATCTATTTCTGAGCACTTTTGGTTTCCACGTATGAGAAACTTGATCAAATGTTATATTAAACATTGTGTAATGTGTGCGATCAAGAAAACAAGAACAGGGCCACTGCAAGGCACCATAAAATCTGTGGAAAAGCCAAAATATCCCTTCCACACCTTGCATATGGACTATCTGAGTCCTCTTCCCATGGCCAACGAGAATTACAAACACATTCTTGTTATCATCTACGCATTCACAAAGTATTGCATTCTAACCCCCATGAAGTCAGTTATTACTGTAGAAGCTCGCGGGAAACTACAAAATGTGCTGGTCCTCTTCGGAACTCCCAAAAAACTTATTACTTACGAAAGCAGCCAAGGAACAGCTAAGATCACGGCTCTCACAATGGTCTCTAACGTGCAACATGAAAGAGATCCTAGAGTTTCTGGAGGAGAACGATGATGCTAAGTAGGTAAGGTGCTTTCTGATACTTGATGGTCTCTGTCCCGGTAGTGGTAGAGCCAAGTGGTCTCTGCGGTGCCCACTATGCACGATATGTTTGATGGTATCTGTCCCGGTAGTGGTAGAGCCAAGTGGTTTCTGCGGTGCCCACTATGCACGATACGCTTGATGGTCTGTGCTCCGGCAGTGGTAGAGTGTTGGCTGAGGTCTCCACTATGCACAATATGACTGACAGTCTCTCTGTTTAGGTACGTGAATGAGAAGTTCCGAGAACGTCGCCAGAGTTAGGTTGGCCGGGTTAAAAATCAGATGTTTTATTGACTTTACAGTAAATAAACAATATAACAATTTTTACTAGGACAAGCACTATTATTGTATTTTCGTTATTATGTAATTTCTGTTAGCTAGAATAATTAATTTTATGTGTCCAGGAAATCAGACGCTTTATTGCCTGTACACTTTTTACTAGGACAAGCACTTTTATTGTATTTTCGTATTGAATACTAATTAATTCTAGGAAACGCTTAACTTTTGTTCGAATTAGATGTTTTACTTTTTTTTACGATTTCTTTTAATGGGTCAATGCAACCCCATAAATATGTCAGAAATATTGTTATCAAGTAGGAAATGTTTATTTTGTAGATGTATGTAATGTCATAAATATGTCAGAATATTGTAACTAGGAAATGCTGACTTTGTAGGTTTATAAGGGCCGCTACCGGTCAAGGAAAAGGTTGCGGTTGACTACGCCTAATTTTGGCATATATTTAGAAATAAAAAGAGGATGATAGTCAGTCAATCGTAAGATTTTCCGGTGCTCGGATATATTGCCGCTCTCTCACTTGATTTGTACTCAAATAAATTTGCACGTGTAGTATTTGAATTTTATGTTTTGTTTTTTTTTATTTATTAGCTTGAATTGTAAAATTTCTAACGATATATATATATATATATATATATATATATATATATATATATATATATATATAAACAACTAAAGTAGATTAAAAATTATTATTAATTTTATTAAATACATAAATAAAAAGTTTACCTCGAGTAGGATTTGTCTTTATGTATGTAGAACTGATGTAAAATCTAAACATAATTTAGATTTTACATCAGTTCTACATACATAAAGACAAAATTTATATCGATTGGGGCTTGAACCTTGATGGCGCAGCTGGTTAGCGCGGTACTCGAGAAAAGTACAGGTCGTAGGTTCAAATCCTACTCGAGGTAAACTTTTTATTTATGTAATTAAAAATTATTATTAATTTTATTAAAATTAATAATAATTTTTAATTACATATTTATCTTTGAACTTATTCGTTCATAACAAAAACTTATAATAACTAAAGTAGACATTACACTGGTTATGATCAACGTAATATTCCTTCTCTAATCTAATTGTAGGAACTAAACTTCTTGTGTACAATATGCAACGAAGATATTCGCAGATATAATTTAAACAAACCTTTAAGTGAAGTAAGTAAAACGAAAGATAACAGTACAAAATAACTTAACCTTCACGCATTCCCTTGTGGGGTAGGCAAAACAATCCCTGTCTCTTATTTATTATTCATTCACAATCTTTCTCCATGCTTTCCTATCTCCGCATACCTCTCTAGTTTCCGCAAGATTCATACATTATCTCTGACATGCCCTTTTATTTTTAAAGCTCCTTATCTTTCTTTTCTTTATCATACATTCTACTACATTCAGCCAAGTTTTACGCAGCCTACCAGGCCCAGCCTGCCCTCTAACCTCAACCTCAACGAGATTGCTTGTTTCGCAGCTGGGCTCATGCTTTCGTTTCTCATTATCGTCCACATACTTCCAATCACTTTCCTTCCAGCATTAACCCTTCGCCCAATCTTGCCCTCCATTGCACCATCTACAGTAAACATTCTACCCAGATATACCATATACCAGCTCACTTTCTCCAGATCTACAAAAGCACAGTACAACTTCCTTTTTACCCTTAAACACTTTTCGATCACCTGCTGGACAGCAACCATCTGACCGACACATCCTCTCCCTGGCATGAAACCACCCTGCACATCCCAAATCTTAGTTTGTCTAGTTTCTCGCACTCTATCAATCAGTATTTTTCCAAATACTTTACCAGGCACGCTGAGCAAACGTATTCCTCTGTAGTTCTTACAATCACTCTTGTTTCCCTTACCCTTATACAGTGGTACAATGATCTCTTCCAATCCCTCGGAAATTTTCCACTCATGAGGCATACATGGAATAATTCACACAATTTCGTATAAGTTTTGCACCCTGATTTCATCTACGCCTGCTCCCTTGCGTTTTTAAATCTTCCTACCGTTTTCTCTAGCTCATTCATCTCAATATCCTTCTTAGTTTCATTCCTTCTGCATTGTCCGTATTTAACCCTTCAGTCTTACTTTCCTCACTACTGTGCAGCTTTCCGAAGTAATTTTGCCAGCATTTCCTCACTTCACAATCGTCCCATACTATTTCGTGGTTCATATTTATCACTCCTGCAGCATTCTGTTTTGGGTCACGTTTTGTATTTTTAACCTAGTTTTTTGTTTCCCTCAAAATCATTCTGCATTTTCTCTCCTTCCACAACCATGACTTCCTCTTTACTTATTCTTCCTGCCTCCTTCGCTTCTTTATTAATCTGTACAACTCATATAATCACTTTTTCTCAGTCTCATTTTTTGCAGCAATCATTGCCATGTACGCATCTTTTTTCTTACATACTGCCTTTTTTACCGACTCATTCCACCAAGCACATTTTTCTGTCTACCTACAGCCGCTCTTCCACATATCCGCACGGTACAATTTACAACACTGTTTTTCAAGCTTAACCATGCACTTTCAACGTCAGTGTCTTTTATTTGTTCGTTCCACACTGCTTCATTCACATTCAACTCTTTACTCACAGCATCTGCGTATTTCATTCTCGCACCATTATCCACTAGTTTGTGTGCCCTAATTCTGGACGTGCGCCCCATACGCACGCATGCAGACATGCACACAGGCAAACAGGCAGGCAGGCAGACACACAGACACGCAGATCGAAAGACGGACACACGAGGACACGGGTAGACGAGCAGACGGCAGGTAGGCGGACGGGCAGATGGGTAGACAGACAAACGGGAAGACGGCTAGACAAGCAAAAGGCAGGCAAGCAGGCTGGTGCCTGCGCTTGTGCTAGTGTGTGCACCCGCCCGTGTTTGCGTGGGTGTATGCATGTACATTCCTTTACTGTGTCGTCTGAATTTAAAATGGTTTTTTTCTGAAATTTGGTCAGCCTTAAATCTACATTTTAAATAATTTTTTAATAGATCAGGCGCCAACCGGTTTTCTAATTTTATGCAAAGGCCAAATTATTGGTGAAAGTATATTTTCTAAACCACCATCTTCATGGGTTACTTATAGTTTATCTTCTAAAGAGAAAAATACAGTGTATACGTATCTATATCATTTAATACAAAGTGTACATGATATATTCTTACATCGACAATTTAAAACTTTCACTTTATTATTATGGTTGTCAGAATGCTAACTAAGCTTTAGTAGATTCCCAGTTGTACTGCATGCTACTCTAGCCTCTTCAATTTCTGACCAATTTATTCGGCAAGATACCAGCAAACAAATCAGTTTTTATATAAGAGGTGCAATTTTCCGGTTCCTCTGGCCGACATTGAACCCCAGACCATTACAGAAGTTGAAAACTTTACTTTTCTCTTTAAACAGTACGGATGATATGCTTCATGTTTTTTTACGAATAACACTGTTACGGCTATCACCCACACAAATCTCAAATCTCGACTCGTCACTCGGTATTCCACTGTTATAGTCCAACTTTGATGCTCTTTTGCTCACCTTAATCTGTCTCGCTTTTGTTTTGAGGTCAGCAGTGGCTTTTCTATAGCCTGAATTAAAAGAAATATAGTTTTGTTGTATTTTGATTACTAGATTAATATTGTAGCTTATCTTGTAAGTACCGAATTCGAGTTTTTTGGTTTCAGAATGTCAAGTAAACCGGCATACACGTCTACGACTAGCCTCACTCCACAGTATACTCAATTCTCCGTAATTTTCACGCCTATTGTTTCCCACAATCCTTGCCAAAGCTCTTCTACCCTCGTGTGTTATTTTAGATTTTTTCACATATCGGGGATTTTAAACAACTGAACCGCTTGATAAGTATAATTTGATATACATTTACTATAATTGATCAAACTTTTTCATCAATTGCTTTTCCTCCGCCCATTTTTGTAGAAAAACGTTTCCATAACAACAGTAGTGCCTACTTGATCCTTGTCCATCAAATTTGTAATAATAAAGTAATACACATGCAAATTGTTGTTTTCTATATTGTTAAATTTTTTTGACATTTCAGGGTTTTATTAATTAAAATAGCAATCATATTATCCTGAGTAACATATAGTTTGTCCAAATTATAAGATAAAATCCATAATTTGTAAATTTGAGTGAAATGTATCACGAAATCTCAGAAAGTTGGACGGAGCTCGTATAATAAAATTAAATCTTAAAAGAAGGTTAAAGTTGATGTTTAAGGATTAATAAATAGTTAATGATAAGTTACTATGATTTAAAATTATAAATATTATAAGTTTGGTAAGTTCCATAGAAACTGCCAGAGACAGAAAAAAAATTCAGGTGGTAGGTAAACCAAATGGTAGAATGGATCTTAATTAAAAATCTAATACTACCTTTTCAACATCTCGTTCTCCTAAAAAGAAAACTGACTTAAGTTGCAAAACATTTACTATTATATGTTTTTTAATTAGCTTTACTAAAATTTAGAATATGTTCTAACTACAAGTACTTGATCTCCAGAAAATAAAACACAATTGAAAAAAATAATAAAATGAATTGTAATTTTTTTAATTTAGAACCTTGAAATTATCAAAATGTCTCAAAAACATGTTATGTTAAAATTGCAAAACTAATCTGTTGAACCAAGTAGATAATGAATTTACGTCTGTTCTGTAATAATTTCGGACAACAACAAGAACAATTTATATTATATAAATTATGAAATTTATGTAAGGTGCCTTTAACGATAAAATAAATATCCCACTCTGTCTAGAAAAGTTAGTTTCTTACTTATCTACATACCATAACCAAACTCAAAGTACAAATTATATTTTCGATAAGTTCAAAGTTACCTACAATTTGTGATAAGCTTTATCAATAAAGGACTTCCGTAAAACTATACGAGTTATTTTGGTTACTAACAGCGTTAATCTTTTTTCAAATCACATTTTTGGTGGGTGATGTTCAAAGTTAATAATCTCGATCTCCATGTTACATACACACTCTCTAAGCCCTTGTTTGGTAGTTTAGCAGATTGCCCCGTATTTTCTGCTTTTTCTTTTGTTCTATCCCTTCTACGGTAACGTCCCTTTCTTCTGAATTGTCCACAGCAATTCGGTCTTGAATGCGTTTTAATCTCAAAATATCCTGGACAATCCACGAGAATCATCCTTTTGTGTCTTATATGCACCACTTTGTACTTTCGTTTGGCAACCATCAAATTTGAAATTCTTTAAATACGGAAAGAACAAGTACTCCTTTGTATTTATTGCCTAAATAAAAAAGTTTAACCATTTTGTCTACATTCTTCTTAGTATTACACAAGAGCGGCATAATAGTATAATACATTTGTTCTCACGGAAGGCCACCTTAGATACCAAATATCAACTTTCAAAATTAAAAAATTGTGATAATTTATGTCCTTGATTAATTTTCATATTTCATCGTAACCAATCAATTTAAAATGTACAAAAATCTAGCCATAATTTGTATACGTGAGTTTGTGATCGTGTCAAAACATCTTGTTACTAGGCAGAATAACAAAAAGTAGGCATAAGTTTTTAGAAGCGAGAACAATTTAAACATGAACAAGGATTCGGAAAAAATTTATAATAAAATGCGAAAATTCGTGTAAATAAAGATGATGAAAGTTTCTCGTAGTGTAATAGTTCGTTTTTTTTTCTGATATAATACACGTATTACGCCAAAGTTTTTTTTTACGAAATAATCACAAAATTGTTGATTATTATTCACCCGTTAACATAATAAGGTCAAGTAACATATAGCATCTTATAAAAGAATAACCACAACGAATAATTATCAGTTTTGTTTCAACTTTTAAACGTGATTCTCCATTCATTTTTCGAGATACAAAAATGTTGCGAGAAATGACTGTAGGTGTCGATACAAAATGGAGAACAAGTACAATAACGAACGTAGCCTGTATAATCGTGATCATTTCTGTATTACAACTATCTATAGGATTATATACATATAAATTGTTAAAAACAAAGTTTGAAATTCAAATTGAAGAAAGGATAAAGTTGGAAAAAGAAAATATTTTAAAGAACATTTATAAAACAGAAGACGAAACAAGAATAATACCAGAAAATAGAAACTATGAGGAACTTCAAATGTTTCTATATCGACGTAGAAAGCAAGAAGTAAGTTACACAAAAAACAAAAAATTTTGAAAGAACTTATTTTTATTTTGTATTTTAGGAACTCACCATACAAAATCTTTGTAACACCGTTCATGAAAATTGTATGCAATCTAAATATGTAACAAATCTTTCGGGATCATCAAGTACACCAGAACATCATCATTAACGTTAACCTGTGCAATAATACAATTAGATCTAATAAGCATGAGAGTGATAAAACTGAACTTACCAGTATTGATTTTTTATATGTTTAATGTATGAAATATTTATAATATACAAATGATACAGAACTGTTTTGTTTTGAAACCAATACAACCTGTATGTGAGGAACTTCACACTTTTGCACACAAGCATCATTCAGTATGGCTTTTTTCAGTCTATTATATCTTTAAATGGCATCATTGATTAAAAAATTTAAATTCCGATTTGTGGATAATATATTCTTGTCTTGAAGTACATATGCATAGATTATGCCAGAACAACAAACTCAACTGTAAGAAACAAATTTTTATCATAATAAAAACAATTTTTTACTTATTATTTACAGTGAGTTTAATAACCTTACAGATGAATAACAACAACAAACTTAAAATGGTTACACATATTTAGTACGCTTTATGGAAGGAACGAGATTTCAAATGTGTTATGTAAACCAAAACAAGGTATAATCAGTTAATAGTGAAGTTCTTTTAGAATAAACAACATTTTTAAATATCCAGTGCTACTCAATCTACCGTCCTTCGGTTACAAGAGCCATTAACTGTCCACGTTAATAATGAAAAAAATAATTTTGCATTAAGTACTTTTTTATTTCTTACTGACATTAATTTAAGATATTTCGGTAACATGGAATAATAGTCAACTGCTGTACATACATGGTGAATCCTAAATGGCGGATAATAGACATACCACCTAATTCTCTATCAAAAACTGAGCAAAAAATTCTATAACCGTTTTGCTCGAAAACGTTTAGTTTTCAAAGAATTCTTAATTAAAGTTTGGTAAACTTAGCAACACTGTGGTCACTCGTACTAACCTGTATGTAAGCTGCCATTGATTAACATAGTAGAGCAAACGCCAAATACGAAGACACCTGCGCAGAAACCGAATATTGCATTAAAAAGAAATGGAATAATGATATGAGTGAGAAGTAGATATTATGTTCCGTCCACAAAATGTAGTGTTGTTTATTGTTTTCTAACCTCATTTTTCGTGCACGTTTTTATCAATTGTAAACAGTTTTCAGCACCTTTTATTTACAAGTAAGTTGTATTTGTAATCCACAGTAAAATGCATTAATATAATATATTGATTTAGTTCGTTGTTTATAATGGGTGATGCGAGTACATCGTCTGATAGTACATCAAACATTCCAGCAATGAAGCGGCGTGTCTTATCGCAAGATTCCCGCGAACTTATTTGGAATGTTTATCAGTTTCATAATAGATATTTATGTATTAAGGGCATAATCAGAAGATTATGGCTCGAGGGGCTTCGCGTCGGGCTTTTATATTCCTGAGAGCCATAATCTACAATTATACCCGTGGTACATACAATGTTTTATTTTATTTTGCACCATGAAACTGGAACAAAATATTAAAAAGATTCAGTATTTTCGGCAAGTTTTTAAATGCAAATGCAGTGAAATAAAGTCGACAGTAGGCTAATTTGTTGTTACTAAGATACTGTGATGTTGCTATTATATATCATGTCATGTGTTTGCTGTCAATCATGCTGCTTATCATCAATGACATTTCCGTGCTATAAAGACCACATTACGCCCGCATTTGGAGGCGTATAAAGAACATTATGGTGGCAAAATAAAATAAAAATATGAATGAAGGTATGTCATTATTGTACGATTAACATCTGTCAGTTTTTTCACGATTACATTTTTTTTAAAGTTAACGTTCTTGATATCGTTGTGAAAGCAACTGAAGTATCTAAAAGTACCGTCGTTAGAATTATTAGAGAAGGGAATGCAATTCAACGTGGTGAAATAGAATCGTTCAAGACTTCTAATAAAAGAATGAAAACCGCACCAAGTTCATTTGTCGATAATTGTGGGGAACAAGTCACTCGACGCATTGTACACAATTTTCATGTCACGGAGAAACGACGATCAACCGTGAATGCTATCTATAGTGTTATTAAAGATGACGATTCTATTGGTTTCTCTGGGAAGGAAACGTCTTTAAGAAGATTGTTAAATAAAATAGGTTTTAAATGGACGAAAACCGTTGACAATCGTAAATGTTTAATAGAACGATACGATATACGATCTTTACGTTGTGCTTATATACGAGCAATAACAAAGTATCGAAGAGCAGGGCGACCCATTGTGTATACAGATGAAACATATGTACATGCATCGCATACAACGCCACAATCTTGGGTAGATGATTCCAACGAAGGTTTAAATGTCCAATCGGTAAAGGTCAACGTCTTATAGTACATGTTGGTGGTGAAATGGGGTTTATCAATAATGCCCTCTTAGTTTTTAAATCGGGCTCAAAAACAGGTGATTATCACGACGACATGAACTTTATGAATTATAAACGATGGATTGAGCACCAGTTATTACCGAATTTGGTCGAAAAGTCAGTTATTGTTATGGATAATGCAATTTATCACAACACGTTAGCAGTTAAACATTCAACTTTTAGCAGTAAAAAAATGGAAATGATAACTTGGTTACAAGAACGAGAGATCGTACATAATGAATCCCAAACAAAAGTGGAGCTGTATGATTTAATAAAATATAATAAACCGAGCTACACGGAATATTCAATTGATGCTATATTTCCGAAACATGGTCACTCTATATGTCGACTACCTCCATACCACCCGGAGCTAAATCCAATAGAAAAAATATGGGCCATTGTAAAAGCTTGGGTGGCATCGAGAAACACAACTTTTAAATTAGCCGATGTTGAAAAACTAACTCTTGAAAAGTGTTCGATGGATTTGGAGAGCCAATGGCAAGAAGTGTGCCGTCATGTTAAAGAAATTGAAGAGGAATACATTAATAAAGAGCATATCATGGATGTCGTTTGTGAGGAATTGATTATACATAGGAGTGGAGACTCGTCGGATGAATCTGATTTTATATCAGATTATGATAACAAAGAAATAAGTGTAGAGTAATTGTGTAATATTTTATTGTATTGATATTGTTAATTTCACATTGCAGATGTATTCTTCATGTTCTTAGATATGTTTCTAAGGCACTTTAACTTCGTAAACACTTTTTAAACACTTAGTCTATGATCTACCAACATAACGTCTTCGTACCATAACCCTTTTTATAGTTCGCAGAGTTTTTATGCATTGTACCAATTATTATACATGTTCTACACATTAGGATTATTGTACTTCATGTAATCAATATCTTTTATGTGTTTAATTTCTTAATTCTATTGATTTATATATGAAATTTCTTATTTATCTTTCACACTAATATGTCTCGTGTTGACCTTTTTAACATGCTACTGCCATAGCTCAATGCTTTTATGAATACAACATCATTGTACAAACCCCATAAAACCTGTTTTGTTGTATAAAAACCATCTGTTTATATTCGTATACTATATTTTCCTCATAACAAATTATATAACTTCTTCAACTTTATTTGAACTTGCATACTACCTAATATTTGAATTCAATAAAACTCTACCCCCTCTATTACACCTATTTATAACCATCGCAGTATAAAACTGTTTAGACACGAATTATTTACCCTTAGAACTGTGGTTAATAATTAAAATGCGAATTACATTTCCGTGTAAATTTATCAACAAGTAACATAACCTTATATTTCACAATTAAATAAATGTTTTTCTTTTGTTTAAATTGTCCTAATTATAAAATATAAACATCATAATTAAGAAGTTATTAACTAAAAAAATGTACAAAACGTAACTTTTACTTTTCTTAAAAAAACTAAGATTTTCCGGTTGAATAGTACACGGTCACGTGATTTTTTTTCGCGCAGCTTGGTGTCTTCGTATTTGGCGTTTAGTCTAATGCACTTTATTCAATTATTACCTTAAAACGAACGCATACAGGCACACTAGACCTCTTTCATGGCAATGTTTCAATTTTAATGTATTATTTGCATTTTTAAATTACTTACAATTTGAGAAGCAGCATTAAAATTGCCACGACATTCCCCTAAAATTAAACACCTAGCAGTAAAATTAATATCGAAACTCAAGAACAGTACAAAAAAATAACAAATAAATACAAATAAACGAAAATTAAACTAAACTGAAAATAAAGAAGACGAAGACAATTCAACACGGGACTTTGACTAGCAAATTGTGACAGAAATGTCAGTGAAAGTCAAATTACTTGAAGAAAGTACATAAAAGCCTACGTTGCTTTTAAAATGTGAAAATTGTATTGCACATTGTTGCAGACACTTTAAACTTCTGATGGAAATTCTAGGTAATCGAAAGGTATGATGATTACAATTACACGCTGGTGATTTTTTTGTTGATTAAATTACAACAAAATAGTAGTTTTTGCAACTAGTGAGCTGTTTACACATTTCTTAGTGTGAAGCCGTTCTTTTTTACCCGAGACGTAGCCGAGGGCTAAAATATAAGGCCGAGCACCAAAATTGTGACAGCGCACGTGTTGTGCACAACATTTTTTGTAATCGTTTACATAAAAAATAAAAATCTGTTGACAAATGTCAAATTAAATACATAAACAAAAAAAATTTATATATTTAGTTATATACCACTTTCTGTTTATGTATTAAAAGTAACAATGACAAGAAATTATTATTTCATAAAAATATCGCACAATAAGTAATCAGGAATCTAACTTATGACTGTCAATTACTTCTCATCTATTTTCTGTACAGAATCAGCTGGTGCGTCTATTATCTACCATTTAGGATTCACTCTGTATATTAGCTATAAATTACTTTAACTTTCTCAAAAGATACCTAAAAACATCTGGAATAAATAGACTGCGCATAACATCTCCCGAACGAGTTTAATTGAAACTTTATAACCAGAACTGAAAATTTTACAAAATTTTGATTACTGTTTTTTCTATCAAAACAGAATAATATTACAAATCTAGTAATATAAACTTATATCATTGATTTAAACAAATGTAGAATCCATTCCGCTGAAGAGTCTTCTCAAAACGTCCTTATCTATCACTGTCCTAAATATGAACCGGGAAAATTATTTTAGCAAATGTACATTTTACATTTCAAAAATATAAAAAAATGGCCTGAACATATTCTTAAAATAATACACGTTTTTGGCTAACCTCACGGCTTTGATTTCAGACACAAATGACTACAAAATATTATATTCATTTTTTAAATAATCTCATTTATATAATTTCTCTTATTTACACTAACTCTCAAAAAATTATTTTACATCACATTATTTTGCCTGGATTAGCCTACCTAGTAATAAGATTCTAAGCGAAAACATTGCTCCCCAGTAAAACATCATTATGCAATCAGAGATATAAGAATTCTAATACTAGTGCACACACGCACGGCCACTCACACACCCACACACGCCAACACACGCACACGCGCACACAAGCACAACGCCCGCGCACGTACATGCACGCACATAGACGCACACTCTCATCGCAACACCCACTTTCACCTACATATACCTACGCACACCCACACGCGGGCACACGCAAACACGCACACATACCGCGCACGCACGCGCGCATATGCTAACGTGCATCCACACTCGCACGGAACGCGCACACGAACACGCACATGCGCACCCGTGCACGTACACGCACACAGACACGCACGCACGCACACGCACACGTACACGCAAATGTGCACACACAGGCAAACACCCACAATCAACCCCACACACACCCCACACCACACACACCACACACACACACACACACACACACACACGCACACACTCGCACACACGCATACGCACGCATAAGCACGCAAGCACGCGCAAGCGCTCGCAAGCACACACATCCACGCCCACACACCCAAACCCACACACAGCCCCACACACACGCGCGCACACGCACAACCGCACGAATCCACACCCCCACGCGCACGCACGCATAGGCACGCATACGGCGCACGCACATACATAATAACCGACGCACACGTACGTACACGCACGCACACGCACACACGCAATATGCACGCATAGGCACGCAAGCACGCGCACGCGCTCGGACGCACACACATCCACACACCCACACAACCAAACATGCATCTCCACACATAGCCCCACACACACACTCGCACACGCATAACCGCATCCGCACGCGCACGCACGCATACGACGCACGCACACACACAATAACGGACGCACACGCATGCAAATGCACTCACACGCATACGCAAGCACGGGCACGCAAGCATGCGCACGCGCTCGCACGCACACTCATCCACAAACCCACACACCCATACTACACAGCCTCACATACACGTGCACGCGCATAACCCCACGCATTCTGCACCCGCATGCGCACGCACGCATAGGCAAGCATACGACGCACGCACAGGCGTCCTCACCCGCCCCGTACACGAACACAACGCGCACAAACACGCATACAAAGGCACAACCAAGCAAACACACACCATACACGTACCAGTACGCGCACTCGCAATCACATGCGCAAATATACAACACGCGCATGTGCACACACACACAATCACATGCACAAACACGCGCACAATCGCAGTCCCTACACAGTAGCGCTCCCACTCGAGTGCAAACTCGCACACCCTCACACTCACACCCACACGCATACACACATACGCACACGTAGAATCACTCGCACACGAAGGCGCAGGAACACATTCACACGCACACGTACATACACTCGCTTACACACACGTACACGCATACAGACACGGACACATATACACGCACTAACACACGCACGCGCGCGCACCCACTCACAACGCACGCGCACGTACATGCACGCACACACGCACACAAAAACACCCGCATACACCCACATACACCCATACACGCGCGCACAAGCCAGCACGCACGCATACCGAACACGCACTCACGGCCACACTCGAACGGGAACGCGAACTCGAACACGCACACGTGCGCGCACATACACGAACACGTATACGAACACGTACTCGCACACAGACACGACCACACGCGCAGACCCACACGCAAACGTGCACACACACCGACACACAACACGCACGCATACGCACGCACAGCCAATCACACGTACGCACAGACAAGCATACGACGCCGTCCCACTCTGACTGGCACACGCACTCGAACGCGAACGCGCTCACGCACCGGCACAAGTACACGCACGCTCTCGCACCCGGAGTCCCGTTATGACTCTCACTCGCACTCAAATTCGAAAACGAACGGAACGTGCAAACGCGCACTAACGCACACGTATACACACACCACATGCGCACGCGCACGTGCGTTGGCGATCACAGTCGCGCACTCACACACACGCCGCGCACACGTACATCACGCACACACACGCGCGTTGGAACGCGAAAGGGAACGGGCACACGCACACGCACGTACACGTTCACGCACGTACGCCGCACACGCGCACACACACCCACGCGCGCGCGCACGCACACACGCACTCTCGCACACTCGCACACACGCACACACGCAAACACGCACACACGCACACACACACGCACGCACACACGCACACACGCACACACGCACACACGCACACACGCACGCACGCACACACGAACCCGCGCACACGCGCACACACGCACCCAGCGACAGACTCCACACACAAGCTGACTCGCACACACTTACACACGCACACATACACACAAATGAGTTGTAATAAGTCGATTTAGCGATAGTAAAGAAAGTCGATTGCATTGCTTTTTATACATACATATGTATATGTAGGTTGTAAGGTAAAAGAGAGGTTTCATAGTTAGGCTAAAAAAATTGTAATTAAGATTACTGCATTTCTTTTAATTTTTTAAGTTATTACCTTGATGTCTATTAACCTCTGTCTGACATGAAGTTTTAAACGTCTGTTTGACATAGATTATTGTTTTTGTGTTTACAATGTTGCCTATTTTCGTAATGAACTTGTTATAAAAGAGGTTGCATAATTAACCTAAAAAAATGTTATATTTATTTATACATATATCAAGGGACGTTAGTCCTGAGGGATTGTAGGGTGCTCGAGGTTATTAACATACATAACTCACGTGGTAGATAAATAATTTTATTTCATATTTTATTATAAATGAAATATGAAAACGAAATTTTGTTGGAATAAAATTAACACGTTAAGCGCCACCATATGAACTTGGCCAATTTTTTTTTAATCTTTCATGCTCCATTTTGACGTGAAATTAACAGTGTTACAATTTATATAAAAAAATATTTTTTTGTTTTTGATTTACAGCTAATTTTGTGTGTGGTATGAGTTTTATGTCGCATATCCTGTAAGACTATGGGTATTATACTCTAGGGCCACGTGGTATATAAAATGTGTTGCATAATAACTTGTTCAGACTTGTGTTTTATCGCTATAGTATTGTGCGGGTGATCAGTTTATGTTGTATCTTTGAGGGTAAACGTCTTATTTGGTTTACACCATGTCTGACCAGTACTGTAAAGAACAAAAACGACTTCAAGATTTATGGAATGAAATGAATTTGGCGATGTTTACATCCGTACTTCAAGGCGATAATTACAAAGTATGCAGTATAAGATGACGATAAACCAGCGAATATTGAAGAACTGAACCATGTAAAAACAATTTCTTCTTGCTGTAAGTGATCCTGGGATAAAAGTTTACCTATATACTGATTATATCAGCAAACATCCCTACGACGTATTCAAACTATTTATAACAGATGAAATGGTGACTTTTATGGTTACGCTGAACAACAATTGACCAAAGAGAACAAGCCTAAACCACGAATAAATAAATAGACCTCTACGACAAATGAAGAAATGGAAACATTTTTAGGTGTGCTCATGTGGATGGGATGATGTAGTATGCCATCCGTGAGGTCATACTAGAAAAAAAGTCTGTTATATTCAAATCGCATTTCCAAAATTATTCCTCGGAATAGATTTGAATTACTCTTAGCCATGTGGCATTTTAGCGATAACCAAGACACGACGCTGAACGCAGATCGACTCCGGAAGATATCTCCCCTGATCACACAAATTGTAGAAAGGTTTCAAGATGTTTATACTCCTGGTTTGAAAGTGTGCATTGACGAGACAATGGTCCCATTCCGAGGTAGACTTAGATTTAGACAATACATAAAAACAAGAGACATAAATTAGTGTACAAACTATACTGTGAAGGTGGCTATACATAGAACTTTCAAATTTATTGTGGTACTGATAAAGCTCAATGAGGACAAGCATCTTCAAATGTAGTGCTTTCTCTCATGCAAAACCTGCTAGATTCAGGTCGCCAATTATTTACTGACAATTATTATACTAGTGTCTCATTAGCTACCGAACTCCTGAATAGACAAACGCATTTGGTTGGCAGTTTCCGTAATAACCGAAAATACAATCCAAAGGAAGTTGTGCAGAAGAAGCTCAAGCACAAAGAAATTTATGCAAAAGAAAGTGGGACAGGAATTATGGTTTGTAAGTGGCGTGATAAAAGGGACGTACTTGTTCTAAGCACGCTCCATAAAGACAATATGAAGCGAAGTGGCAGAATTGAAAAAACTGAGGTCATTTTAGATTATAATAAAGCAAAATCGTGCATTGATTTGGCAGTTTGGATCAAAGCTTACTCGCATTGTTTACGCCGAAGTACTAAGTGGTACAGACAACTTGCAATTGAGATAGGGTCCACCATCGTCAATGCCCACTTAGTATTCAAGGAGGTTACAGAAGAAAAAATCTCCATAAGTTTCGAGAAAAATTATGCCTATCTTTGTTGGGAATTTCTAAAACAACGGAAACCATTGGATACCAATCAAATACGCCAGAAAGTGGATATGTTTTGCAGGAGCAGTCTTCTTGTTTGCGCTGTATTGTGTGTTACAGCGATATGAAAGCTGAGCAAGGAAGAAAAGTAGCATTGAATAAGGCCTCGCGTACGAAATATCGATGTGTGGGCTGTAACAAGTTTTACTGTGTCACAAGTTTTTTTGTTGACCATCATTTTATGCAAACCTAAAAAAGGAATATTTTCATTTATATTTTTATTATTAGTGACATTTTCCAGAAGTATGGATTTGTTTTCATATTACTTGTAACACAAATTTGTGAATTGTTTCTAAAAATGTTATCTCTTGAGTAGTTCTTAGTTTTAGGCCAAATTCTAAAAACAAACGAAAAAAGAGACATATATGCTGTGTCCCACAATAACAGAAAATCCTAAAAATCTCATGGACCAAAAGTATATGTTGTTTCCCCGGGCCACGCTCTTTCATTCCCAGTAAAGACACCAGTATGGCGAGATATAACTGCTGTGCTACGATGCTAAATTGAACCGATTGCGCCTCATTGCAATCGGTTCAATTTGGCAACAACATATGTGTTACGAAGCCTAGGGATCAAAATGAGGTGCGACATGCGCATTATACCTCATGGCGCTTAACGTGTTAAACTAACGTTTAAAAATTAGGTTGGCATTGTTACCATGGGTATATCAACTATCAAGCTTGCAAATATTTGTCAAAATACATTAGAGGTAGTTATAGATCTATAATTCCCTACTATAGCTCCCTAAGGAGTTATGAACATGTTTACAGTTACAATTATAATGTATTGTTATGAAATAAAAATTATTTCATTTCTTTTAATTTTTAGGTTGGAAGATCGTGTGGTGTTCCACACCAGATATTTTCTTTTACTAAAGCGTAACCAATTAAAGGTCCATCTAAATATTTATAGTTAAAAGCTTTCCTAACAATTGACCAACCTTTATCAACAAATACATTAAGAAAGAAATCTTTCCAAATTTCCCACGAAGCAGTTAAATTCTCTTTATATTGCTCTGATAACAGTCTTTTATTGGTCCTATGATAAATAAACGCAAAACCTGAACTTTTAAATTATCAGAGTTCACCTTGAAGCGTGCGCATTCATTTTCAAACCTATGTAACCATTCCATGGAATCATGTTTTTTCTTTTCAACTTATCTAAAATAAATTCTTTCCCAATATGTGTTGAGCTAAGTTTTAACTGTTGTTCTAGTTGCTGAATTCGATCTTATAATTCTACTTGCATAGGAGCGATAGACTCAGTAGATGATGGAAGTTTTTTGAAACAAACATTCCCAACTTCAAAGTGTTGATTCCTTATTTTATTATTTATCATTACAGCAAATTCAATAACAATACAATCGCTAAGGGATGTATTTTGACTTTACTAACAATAATGCTACTATTACTCAAATTAGTTGCTTTCCTTACATTCACTTTCCTGGCAATAATTAAAACATTAGAATTTATTTGCTTATAAAAGTTAATTACTCGCAAATCTCAAATCTGATAAAGAGAATTTTCCGTCTAGTGGTAAGCTACGCTGTGTTATGTGATTGGGATAAGATAGGATGAGGTTAAGTGTTGTACTATGTGGGACAGGTAAACAATGAAACTACTCAAATTAGAATTAACGAGTTTTGCGCAATGATGCTTCAATCCGTTAATTTACTAAGTTGGGAAAGAACCACTAAGAAACCCCAATTTGTTAATAAATAAGTAATTGCACAAGTACATCAATAAATCAAAGAACAAAAAAAACAACGAAAGAGTTCAATATGCTAATATAACAAAATACCATTAAATCAGGTTACAGTACGTACAAAATTATAAAATTTAGTAACAGAAAAAAAAATAAAAAACAGTTTAACTACACCAAAACACAAAAAAAGAACAGTGAAATCACACCCACAATTGTCATAAATAAATCAGAATAAAACGTAGTACCAATGGCCCTTATACAACCAATCATGCCAGCCTTTAAGTTAACATTAAAGTAAAAAAGAAAATAGTAATGCAGGTTAAGGTGCACATAAAATACGATAAACAGTAAAATTAAACAGATAACAATAAGATAACTGCAATGCAGTTTAACTACACCTAGATAAGAACAAAAAAAAATAAGCAAGGAATTTACACATACATAATTGTGTGGTTGATAAAAGCCACAAGAATACATACGTACAATTACAATAAATGACGTATATAAAAAAAATCAGTTCGTAGACAAACTATTCGAAATAATCTGACGGAATCAAAGACACAAAAGAAACATCATTAAAACAAAGCCTTGCAAGAATCAGGTGCAAATAAATCTTAACAAAATGACCGGTAACCTACCCGCAGGTGACTACACTATAAATGACAGCACCCCTTCCTCAGCTTACACGTTCGCCTATATACATCTCTTTACATTTAAAAACAATAAGAACGGGTTAGTTTAACAGTCACAATGGGATTCGAGGTGGTTTTAAGGTCATCTGGAACCGTGTCTGTAAACCCCGGTAGCGTGTATAACAATTTAACTGGGGTCAACCGTGCCACGTTTGCCCACGCCTTACTCTCTACACGGGCGAAAACATTAGTAAACAGTCAACAATGCCAAGTCATACAAGAAATGAGGGAAGGGACGCTGTACTGCCTGCAATTTTAATTTTAATTTTAATCGATTTCAGCATAATGAGCGCCCTTACGTAATTAAGTAGAAACTTCTTGCAAGGCAATGATTGATTTTTAATAGGTTACATAGGCTTGTTGAATTGTTTGCTGCGAGCTTTAATTTACATTAAAATACCTACTTATGTTTGAATATAATCCTTCGATTAATCACTTATTCATAAGTATTTAACGGGTTAAGATACACTGTTTAAACTCAAGATGGTAACGATTATTTATAGATATATTGTTCACACGCCCGCTTATTAAAACCCGAATATTTAACGATACGTTTATTTCCATTGCCACTTTAATTTTGTGAAAAGTTTACATTAAAAACAACGCAGAAAGTAAAAAAAACCAAATTCGCGGTTTTAGTTTTACTAAAATGCACACGTTAAATTATTTATAGACAGAACGGTTTTCAGTGAGATTCGACCTGAATTGAAACTTTAACTGAAACTGTCCTTACTCCCCAAATCCACCACCGTTCTTTTAAAAGACAAGAATTATTACGTGGGAATATTTTCATGTTTATTACTAAAATAAGTATAAATTTTTAAAATATGCACTCTTACGTAACAAACTCTATATCTAGGTCTCGAATTTCAAAGTACCATACAAAGCTGTCTTTTGGTTTGCGGTATGTTCCGATGTAATTAATTACTAACTGCGACGTTTTTACCCAAAGAAACGTGTGAATAGAAACTTTCAACGATTCGTCACGGTTTTTCCGTAAAAGCAGTTTCGATAAAACCCCTGTTTTCTACCCCAACATATGTTTTTCTTTTTCTTTTCAACCCTTAGTCAAATATCAGTTACATAAAATATGTAAAATAACCTAAAAAGACCTTATCAAATTACGACCAACATATTAAAATCCATCAATTACCTTTTCTTTTGCAGTAACAATTGCGACTTGAAGATTGTTGTTACAATAATAAACTTTTCTCAGTCCGCTACCTACAAACCTCAGTTTCCTTTACAACTCGAACGAAAAGCTGATTAATCCTCATACTCGTTAAAATACGATTTAATTTCTAAGATCGTTTTTCCGTTGCAACATAATTTTATTATATAAACGAACAAATAATACAAAAATAAGTAATTTACAAATAAAGAATATAAACTATTATAAGTTTTTGGTATGAATGAATAAATACAGAAGTAAATAATTATGTAATTAAAAATAATTATTAATTTTATTAAATAGGTACCTAAATAAAAAGTTTAATAATAATTTTAGGTATGGAAGGTTATGCAATCGACTTTTTTCACTATCGCTAAATCGACTTATTAGCACATTTTACAAGTTTTGGCCAAGTTTCGCCAGGATCGGCCATCATGTCTGGAAGTCTGTGTGTGTGGATGTGTGTAAGGATGTACGTTAGTATCCACGATAACTCCAGAACAAAAATACCTACGTACTTAAAATTTTGTATTTAGGCTTGTTTTTATTTGGCTTAGATCTGATTAGATTTTTGGAGAAATCCAGCGGCGGAGAGGAGGGATTTATTAGGGCAAGTTTTTGGTTTTTATCGAATATTTCTAAAACAGCTGCATATTTCAAAGATATAAAAATACTTAGATATAGACTTTAATCATATCGATTAGTTATGTTCTACGCAATTTTTTGATATGAGGCATAGTTTAGCGACAAACAAATTCTCAAGGTAGAATTTAAGTGTTAGTTTTTTCATTATCTGAATAACGATTAATCTTACAAGAAAAAGTGTTTACGTATTTTTTAAAGAAAATTTAATTTTACATAAATTTTCTTTCTAAAGTTTTTTTATGTAAAGCGAAATAAATCTAAAAATTAAATAAATATAATGAAAATGCTGAAGCTGTATGATGGATATTTTTATAGAAGCGAGCGGCTTTGGAATTTTTTTTTTTTACGTTAACATATATTTATGTCTATAAATCTCTGTCTGGCATGAAGTTTTAAACTTCATTCTGACATAGATTATTTTCGTAATGAACTTCTTATAAAAAAATTTCCATTTTGCAGGTTGGAAGGTCGTGTGGTGTTCCACACCACGTAGGTATTTAAGAATATAAATGTCTACGTTATATTAACCAGTATGTGAAATATAATATAAATTATAAATAAATAACTAAAACTATTTCAAGAGGAAAGATTGTCAAAAAGACAGTTTCTAATCATGACAGTGTAGCCATATTTACATTTATAAGCTATACTTTTTCTATTTTTTGTACGAATTTTTTTTACCAGTGTAATTGTTGAAATAAAACTAAGTATGTTATAATTGCACCTGTAACCTAAAATTTACACATAGTATATAAAAATAATTAATTAAAACAAATATCTTTTACCCCATATATCAGCAAATAATCAAGCTCAAACCAATCCAAAGCAGTAAATTGCACATTTTGATGAATAAATGATAAACATATCCGCTTCTAAAAGAAATTTAATTAATAAACTATAAGCATTCCTCCACCTCTCGGTCCAACAAAATCTTCACTTAATCTTAAACAAGACCGTAATATTATGTATTGAAAATATCGACAAACGGTTTTATAGTAGCGCCGGGGAGAGGTGTCTCATGGCGGACTCGAGAATGGGGATATAATTATTACTGTGAAATGCATCTGTTTCCCTTTATCTTAGTGCGAAGTTCCCACTTAAAGAAAGACGGGTTATATAATATATGTCTGCTGTATATTTTAAATGCAGGACTTAAAACGTATGTCGATTCTAAAGTAAAAGCGCAGGACGCTGTCAGATATCTTCTTAGTTATTTAACCTCAAATTATTCTTCGTATTTCGTTTCGTATAATTGCATCGTGTTTTGACAGCGTGGCTTAAATTTGAAAATAACCTAGAAACATTGACGATGTTTGTTTGACTATATGAACCAATAACGACATACGTTTTTAAAATATTATACCATGCTTTACTGAAAGACGAGTCATAAGACACCTCTCGCCGGCCCGACCATAGAAAGTTACCTATGATTCAATATTTATGAATTAATAAAATAAATTGATGAGTTGATGACGTACTTTTTCATTTTCCTTGTTGCTTCTAAGAATCCCTTTTAAATAAATAATTCTGAAATTCATATAGTGTAATTTTGTGGAATTACACAAAATTGCAAGGTATAAGAGTGTTATGTAATGAAAACCAGTAGCAACCAAATTTCCCAAAACTACAACATCATCGTCAAATTGATCTTTAACAATGTCATTCATTAATCTGTATAAATCAATCATAATCCAAACAAAAAAATTCGCAACCGACCACAATGACAATAATCCATATAATTTATTAACGTGCACTGTAATCAAATACAACATTTGGTATTGTTGCAGAGCATCATTTAGATCAACCGAATCTTGTATATAATTGTTGAGTGCAATAAATTTTCTTCTCAGTATAATAACTATATTAGCAAAATGGTAAACTGCGGAATAATTAAAAATATCAGGTAGTATAAATAAGAATGCGTATTTAAGTGTGACATGTGGATCAAATCTACTTCCATATGCCACTGAACCACACATCAACATATAATAAATAAATAACACAACTACCTCAATCCACTCCTCTAATTGCATATTTACATCTTTAAATTGAGAAAGTAATTCGACATGTTTTTGATTGCTTGCAAGATTCCAAAACATAATATATATCGTTAATGCAATCAATAATATATTAGATAATAAAAATGTTATTTTGTCCAAAGTTCTCGTGTCAAGAACGTCTTCTACAAAAAAATTTCCTATTAAAAATATTATACTGTAGCTCAAAGCGCGTATGATGAAAAACACGTTGTTTTTTAATTTCTTTGGTGTGCCATCCACGTCAATATCGTAAGCAGCAGTACATATTACAATTGACAGAAAATAATGAGGCCTTTGCATAAGCAGGTTAAGTTTGCTGTACATTTTGTTAAAATTTAACTCCATTTGATACTTATTCTTAAACATAGTATATAGTATAACTTGTTTGTTATCGTCATTTAATCATTATCGATTTAAGTATTCCATGAATATATTTTTCAATAACATTTAACGTCAGCCTCGTCGACGCCAAAAAGATCGTATCGTGTTCTTTATTCATATGTAACAATACATTTTCTAAATAATTACGAAATATATCTTAAATAGAAAAATTAAATGAGAGAAAATTAAATCATTTGTACAATTTACATATTATTTCCATACGTTAGCATGAGAAACAGTATCTTCTCAAATTAATCATATTTTTATTTGCAATATTGATTAATTATAATAAAATAAAAAATCTTTAGATGAAGGTTAAATTGCAAAATTACTTCTGAGACATTTAATACTAGCTTTTTAAACTATGCCAAAGGTATAACATTGTTCATGGGACGTATTAATACTGACTACTTCACGTAGCACTTTATCATTAACTTTTTCTCCAATCTCCTAAATAAGACGCTACATTGTGACTGTACCTTGAACCAAAACTGGCTGATTTCAGGATTCTTGGATGTCTCCATGGCAACTATATAAAAAGTAATTTGACCTTGCCCAAACATCAACATTATGTGACTAACGTTCATGGGATGTCATTACTTCAATAGGGGAAACTGACCTAAAAACATAGCAGGGTAAAATGACATGTCAGCCATTTTGCTACTTTGAAACATGGCAACGCTGCCCCGAATCCCCACACGTAATTGTTTATCATCCATGACTTCGGCAAAGTTTATTCAGCACTGCAGGTGATACGCATTTTGACGAGATAACAGAAAGTATGTTTTCTAGATCGGAAAATATACTTGTGCGGTGACTTAATTCGGCCATAATTTTTGATAAGATGTAATAAGCTTAAGTTGGCTTAGTACAGGTAAACAAATACAGTTTTTTCTTTATTTTAATGTAATTTAACTTTGGTTCATTTTTAAGAAAACATTATTTTGAGTAAAATGGACATACCCCGTGTTTGGGTAAAATGGCATACTATTTCATTTTAGGCTAAAATATTTTTTTAGTTTGATTTCAGACAATATGGTTAGAAAGTACATTAGCAAATCGACCCGTCAAAACTGCAGCAAGGCGATCATGAGGGAGGCTATTCAAGCAGTGCAAAACGGTGATATGGGCTGGTTGGACGGGTCTAAAACATATGGTGTACCTAACGCAACACTCAGGCGTAGGGCTCAAGATAAAAATTAAAAAAATTAAAGGCTTAGAAAAAGGCTCGGGTCGCTACCAACCCACATTTTCTGAAGAACTTGAGCGCGAAATATTAGAGCATATTAAAAATTGGAAACGTGCATGTTTGGGTTAAATACAACAGAAGTAAGGAAAAGGATACCGCACAGATTCAATGAAGTTAAAGAAATTGCTGGCTGGGACTGGCTTCTGGGGTTTAGGGCACGTAACCCAGATATATCACTTAGAACTCCTGAAGCCACATCGGCGGAACATAACATCACATCTGTAATATGTATAGGTGAATCAGTGCTTCCACGGTTCAACGTCCACACAAAATAATGGCTATGAAAGGAAGAAGGCAGGTTGGTGCGATTACAAGTGCAGAACGGGAAGCGCATACTACTGTAGTTTGTGCCATGAACCCAATATAATCTGTTACTTTTACTAAATAAAAAAGGTAAATTACCCTACCTTCTGTGTTATTGAAGACCATATTTTATTTCACACATTTTTTTTTGGTGCACCTTTGTTAAATGTTTTCGTAATTGTTTTAGGTTTATGAATGATGCCCGAACATTCATATAATTAATTTGATTGTTATCTCATTAAATTTAGAATTTACATCAGTTTTACATACATAAAGACAAAATTTACATAGATTGGGGCTTGTACTTCGACAGGCGCAGTTGGTTATCGCGGTACTCTAGCAAAGTACAGGTCGTAGGTTCAAATCATACTCGAGGTAAACTTTTTATTTATGTATTTAATAAAATTAATAATTTTTTATTCAAAGGACTTGTTTATGTAAACACTAAATTCATATGAAATAATGTTTCTCTCTATACGTCTATGCACATCTCGAAGATGTTCGTTTAGATTGATTTGACAATCGAACCTTTTCACAGTGTTTGCAAACTACCCCATGGGAAGATAGTATAGGTCTTTGAACAATGTTCACATACCACCACCATTATTGATTTCGCATATACGTTACGAATAAAGAGAATTTAAATTTTTAAACACTTTTTTTACATTCCTCGACGTTTTGTGTTGTTATTCCGAACTCGACTAACGCCTCGTCCGAAAACAACAAATTCGTCCTAAAAAACCTCATTTTAGGTACTTGATACAAAAATAGCTATTTCAGAAAAGAAAATCTCCTATCTGATTGTGTGTCTGTGTGTGGATGTGCGGGATATCCTTTGAAACATTAAAGCTATTGATAAAAAACAAGTTTTTAGAAGAAAAAATTTCCTGTCTGTCTGTGTGTCTGTATGTGTGCGGGATATCTTTTGAACCATTAAAGCTATCGATATGAAATTAGGTACAAACATTCTTTGCCATAAAATCTAGGTCAAGTTCGTTAATGAGCAAAATCCAACCAGTGGCGGTGCATATTTAGGGGATTAGAAAATTAAAAAAATTCATTGCTTCAAATTTAAAAAGTTGGATAATTAAAAAAACATACTCACACTTTTGTATACAATTTCAAAATAAGAAAATATATCATAGCCAGTAGCGCGCCGTTTTTAGGGTACAAAATTGTGCATTTTTAATTTATCAACCGATTTTTTTGAAAGAAAATTAACTGGATTGTTTTTGTGTTCATTGCATTCATGACAATTTTACACAAATCTTCGATATCCTTATACTGGCCACCAACAGTGGCTTCTGGCTAAAGACTTTATTTTGACCACACCAAAATGAGCTGCATGTAATTCGTTTAAAACTTTAAGACGTAGTTTCTCTGGAATTACTAGACTATCGTTTCTTAAAATGCAATCATTTTGTAAAGTAGGTAAATTCAATTTGTGGAACATTAAATCTATAACATGGCTTTATTTCTATTCCCGACTGTACACCTTTGAATAAATTATATAATTCACCATCATCTATACTTTCTTTTCGCAATTCAGTAAATGTAATAGGTAACGTGTCTATTTGAAGAAGTTCGTCTATTTGAAAAATTTCAAAAATATCTGCAACGTCATAACTAACTTTGAATAATCTTTTACGGGTAACCTAGACAATGCATCAGCATTGGCATGTAATTTTGTATTTTTGTATTTTGTTTTATTATTGAAAGTGAAAAAAATTGGACTAATGGTTTATTATCAACCAATAAAGTAAACGGTCTAACATATAGGTAATAATAAAAAGTTTTAACACCGAAAATTATAGCGTACGCTTCTTTATCAATTTGAGGATATTTTTGCTGAACAGTGCGTAACATCTGTGAAGCAAATTGAATGTGATAAAACAGCAGCCACAGCATATGGGCTTGCATCAGTAGCCAAAAGAAGGATCAAAATGTGCAAGGATCCTGTCTGATAATATCTCTTGTTTGACCCTTTCAAAAGCTTGTTGACATCCTTTAGTCCATGAAAATTTAGCGTTCTCTTTTAACAAATTGTAAATGAGACATAATATAACACTCAAATTTTTAAAAAATCGACCATAGTAATTGATTAATCCACCAAAAGCTCTAACTTCAGTTTTATTTGTAGGTATTCTGGATTTCTGTATAGATTCCATTTTGGCCGTAGTTTTATGTATACCTGTTTTATCAATTAAGTAACAACAATATTCAATTGAATTATTTAGAAATTGACATTTTGCAAAATTAACTCTTACATTATGGTTCTGTAAACAAGCAAGAACAGATTCCAATCTTTGGAAATGGATATCATCATTTGGTGCAGTAATTTTTATATCATCAAGGAAGACGGAAACCCCCTGTATATGTTTTAGTAGGGGAAAGGTGTAAGAGATGATCCCCTTAAGGTAAAATGGACGTAATTTCAACAATATTCAATACAATTCAGATATGAAGAAGTTTCTTATTGTCTTCATTATTTATATTACTATTGCCATGCTCAAAAAAATGTTTTCATTAGGGCATCATTATAATATTTTCCTTTTTTAAAAAGTTTGCCAAGGGATCATCTTGTACACCCCGGCGGTTAAGATGATCCGTACGGTATGGACAAGATGATCCCCGGAATTATCTTACCCCTGTTTTGGATTTTAGAATAATAAGGTAAATAAAAACAAAAATCGGCTTGAGCTTACAATGTTTTTATTTTAACTAAAGTTTTATAAACTGAACGGCAAAAAAAAATAACATAGTATATGCTTTAAACAAACAATAATTCATAATAAAACAAAAATTAAAAAAATAAAAATACTTGGGACAACAATCATTTTGAAAGTCAACATTAAAGAATCTTCAACAAGATGTCATCAAAAAATTAAAAGAACTTGGTTTGTTTCTCTTAAAAGCCCCAACGCGTTTTGCTTGGTGTTGTGCTACATAAATCACAAATAAAGTTATCTGGATCATCGCTATCTATCCCGGCACAAGCTTCATGACCTCATTTCTCACAAACACAACATCTTATCCATCCTTCACCCTGATTATCTTTGGAAAACGTGTCTTCTTCTCCAGACGATTCAGATACGGAGGCATTTGAAGTTTTCTTCCTTTTTTTTGACATTCCTTTACCTACTCCCTTTCCTTTCTGTTTCTTTTTCAGTACAGCTTTTTTGTTAACTTGCTTCTTTTGTGGCTTTTTGTGTGTGTGTGTGTGTGTGTGTGTGTAGGCACCGACTGCTTTGGTCATATTATATGGCCTTTTGTACGTTTTACTGGTACTTTTCTTTATTCTTAAATTCTGTTATATAGATTAGTCTGTTTAAGAAATTCAATTACTTTTAATACGCATTCCTTACTCTCTTTGAGTATGTCATCTATCCTGTCCGGAAAACCTAATTGCTCCCTAACTTGATTATACAGCGGACAATGTATGAAAATGTGGTTAATCGTTAGTGCTACTTTACATATTCTGCAAATCGTTTGACCACTTCTGCCTAGTAAATGTGAATGGGTTATATTAGTATGCCCTATTCTTATTCTTGTAATTATTACTTCTTCTTTCCTTGGTAAATGATAATTGGTTTTCCTTGGCGTTGTGTAATTTTTTAGTTGATAAAGTTTCTGGTTTGACCGGTTCCATATATCATTCCACTGTTGCATGTTTTCACTTTTGGTAAAGTTTCGCATATCGCTTGGTGTTAAATATGTATTGTCAATGGTGTCTTTATTTGTTGCCTCTCTTGCTGCACTATCAGCGTTTACATTTCCGCGTATTCCGATGTGCCCTGGTATCCACACAAATAATATGTGTTTGTTACTCCTGGTCAAAGAGTCTAATTGGGTTTAAATGTTATTAATCATATGATTGATTTTTCCGTTTTGTATGGTTTGTAAGGAGCTTATGGAATCGCTACATATTATGAACTTCGACTCTTTGTGTTTCTCACAAAAAAGGAGGGCTTGCCATATAGCGTGCAATTCAGCCGTAAACACGCTCGCTTTTTTATGGTGTTACCAACTGGAAGATTGCTGCTCTACGAAGATAGCACTTCCCGTTCCTGAAGGGGTTTTCGATCCATCGGTAAAGATTGATATGTGTTCTTTATACTGAAGTAATAGTTTTCGGAATTGCATCCGATACAGTGCAGGTAAGGTATTGTTTTTTTTGGACTCTGTTAGCTTAGTTATTAGTATTACTTCAGGTATTCTCCAAGGCGGAATTTCGTGGGTGCTTTCCATTACTGGTGGGATTTCTATCTCCATTGTGCTTAGGACTTCTCTTATTCTTACTATTGCGGGTTTACTGCTCGTTCTTCTAAACTTAAAGTCTTCTATGATTTCATTGTCTTCCCATATTGTATAGTTTAGGTGCTTTGGTGTTGACATAATACGTATCCAGTAGTTGCAAAGCAAAATTTGTCTACGTATACTTAGCGAAGGAATTCCGGCGTCCACCAAAATAGACTCGTCCTAAACGCACCTGTAGCCATTCTTATTCCAGTTGTGTGTATAGTGTCTAGTGATTTTAACGTAGAGGGCCTGGCCGATGAATATACTATACATGCGTAATCTATAGCAGATAACACAAAGGCTTTATATAATTGAAGAAACACCTGCCTCTCTGACCCCCAATTTATACTGCTTATGCATCTTATTAAATTTAGCCTCCTTTTGCACTTTGAAGCCAGATTAATTATGTGCTTCTTAAAATACAACTTGTTATCAAACGTGACACCAAGTACCTTCATGTCTTCTACCGTTGGCAATAGCGCTCCATTTAGGTATAACTTAGGTTCTCTATGTTCCGTTCGCAGCCTACAGAAATGTATTACTGAGGTTTTACTTTCGGAGAACCTCAAACCTTTATTTGTGGCATACTTTGTAATGTCGTCAATCGCTGTCTGGAGTTGTTTCTCTACATTTTCAATTGAACCTTCTTCATAAAATATAATTAAGTCGTCCACGTATATGCACTTATTTATTGGCGGTTTAATTGCTGATACCATTTGATTAATTCCTATTAAGAATAGGGTGCAGCTAAGGACCGACCCCTGTGGTATACCATTACTCTGGACATGTATACTAGACGTTTCAGTTCCTACTCGCACCACAAAACTACGGAATGACAAAAAGCTTTTAATAATTTGTGGAAGGTTACCTTTAAAATTCCATTCCTGCATTTGCTTAATTATACTGTACCTCCACATTAGCTCGTACGCTTTGTGCAAGTCAAAACTGACTGCCACCATATGCCTTCGTTTTATAAAGCAGTGAAGTATGTGGTTCTCCAGGTATACCAGTTCATCTGTAATACTGTGAGACTTTCGAAACCCTGTTTGGTATGTAGATATCAATTGTTTGCTTTCCAGCAACCACATCAACCTCCGGCTTACCATTTTTTCCAAAATCTTGCTTAGGCAACATGTAAGAGATATAGGTCGATAATTTATTGCATCGGTGTTGTCTTTTCCGGGTTTTGCTATGGGGATTATGACCGAGTGTTGCCATTGTACAGGGTAGGTACCTTGTGTATATATGTCATTATAAATACCTAACAGTTGTTCTTTTTTTGTTACAGGTAGGTTTCTAAGCATCGCGTATACCACTTTATCTGGACCAGGGGCAGTATCTTTTGTATTTTCTAGAGCTTTATTTAATTCATTGTCAGTGAATGGGTTATTGTAGCCTAGCTTCATATCAGTTGTGAAGCTAATGTCCCTTTCTTGTTCTTGTTTTATTTTTTGGAAGGGTTCACTATAATTTTCGGGGCTGCTATTCTTCTCAAATTGAGTAGCCATAGCTTCTGCAATATCAGCATTTTCTGTTAATCTGATGCTGTTTGCTATTAGTAGTGGCGAAATGCCTTTAGTCCGTTTACCAGCTACTGCTTTAGCTTTTCGCCATATTTCACTGCTACAAGTTTGTGCATTGAATTTGCTAACATATTCCTGCCAGGATTTCCTTTTTGCATTTAAAATTATTCTACGTGTTTTGGCTCTTGATCTTTTGAAAGCTATAAGGGTTTCTGTTGTAGGTTTATGCTTGAAAGTATTAAGTAATTTTCGTTTTTCTTTTATTGAGTCTTTAACTTCGTTGGACCACCATGGAACACTGTTCGCTTTTATTTTTCCACTTGTTTCTGGAATTGAGTATGACGCCGCTTCGATTATACTTTGTGTGAAAGAATTCACTTTTTCTTCAATGCTTAGATTTTCATTTAGATGGATATTATCCAGAATTTGTGTATATCTTTCCCAATCTGCTTTTTTGATTTTCCATGTTTTTGCTATAGTAAGTATTTGTTTTTCTATTTGAGTTGAAATGAAAATGGGACAGTGATCGCTCCCATGATAGTCCCGATGGGTTTCCCATTCTAATTTTAACGCCATTGCTTCAGAACTTAGTGCTAGGTCTATAGCAGTAAATTTTTTGGTTTTAGTATTTAAGTGTGTAGGTTTCCCTGTGTTTAATACTACTAAATTGTTGTTTTCCATAAACCTTTCTATTATTCTGCCTCTCGTGTCAATAGAATTGGATCCCCACATAGGGGAGTGCGCGTTAAAATCTCCTACTATTATGTAAGGCTTTGGCATCTGATCAGTCACGTTTTCTAACTCTTGCAATGTCCAGTTATATATTGGTGGTAAATAAATATTACAAATTGCTACTTTTATTGGGTACTGGACTTCAATGGCTACTACTTGCAGATTGGTCTGCAGCTTAAGTGGTCTATGTGGTATATTGTTTTTAATGTAGGTAACGACTCCTCCACTTGCTCTAGTATTAGTCAGGCAGTTTTTGTTGTAATCAGTATATCCCCTAAAGTGAAACCTTTCATCCTCTTTTAAATGGCTTTCCTGGATACAAATGCAAAAAGGCTCGTATTCACTCATAATCATCTTAATTTGACAATAATGAGCCTTGAGACCATTACAGTTCCATTGTAATATGTTTTCCAACTTATTCATAATGTGATATTTACTTGATTGTACTGTAGCCATTTGTTGAAATGTTTGTTTTTAGTATTAATATTAATGGAACTAATTGCTTTAGAGGTTTGAACCGTATTTAAATAATAAATAAATAGACAGGTAAATATATAAGTAAATAGATTGTATATAGGACAAACACAACTATTTACAGATAGGTAATAAATAAATTTTTGTAACGAATAAATATAGACAATACACATAAAATATCACAGTCAGTTATCACAGTTTGTTATATCACAGTTTGTTTTTCGGACTCTCCTAGAGTCCTTATTCTTTGTCTACTGGTAGACGGGTTTTCGTCTGAGAATTCATCTGGGTTAAGGCTTATCTTTCTAGGACGACCTTTTACCCAACCTGGTTTGTTCTTTTTCTGAATTCTTCCAGTTTTTTTTATTTTAGTAGACATGGGTCTTTTTATTAATGCATCTGCGTCTAATTGCGTTAAATCCATTTGCTCTACAGATGTACTTTCGGAGGTTTCCGAGATCTTATCTTCTTCATAGTTTGTAGACACAAACTCAGCGGGATTTGTTATTGCAATATCATTCTGTCTTGTTACAGATGGCATAGGTATTTCCCTAGCTTCCTTTTGTTGAGATGCGCTATTGGTGTAATTGTCTAAATGTTTCTTAATACTCCTTTCAATCATTTTCTCTAATTCCGGTAATAAAGTTCTTATGACACTTTCGTCAGTACTATGATTCGACGTCGACGTTACTGTAGCATAGCTTCTAGAGGGGACAACTGGGGATATTTTTAATTCCTCTCTTGCTTCGGAGTAAGATAGTTTTTTGACAGTTTTTATTTCTTGTATGCGCATCTCCTCCAAAAACTTTGGGCACCTGTTATAATTGGCTAAGTGGATACCGTTACAATTTACGCACCTTATGTTATCTGTACATGGCCCATCATGAAGCTGATTGCCGCATATACATATTTGTTCTCGCTTGCAGTTATTAAACGAATGCCCAAAGGTTTGACATCTCCTACATTTCATTGGCAATGGGATGTAATGTCGCACTCGAAGTAAATATATTCCACCTTTGATTTGATGAGGTAAGTTTGGTGTGCTAAATGTTAAGATATGGGTGGGAGTGTCCACTAACGTTCCATTTCTTCTAGTCTGCACACGACGAACATCAATAACTTTTTCATCTTTTAGCTCCTCTTTAATTTCATCAACTGTGCAATTTAATAAGTCCGGACAGTAGATTACTCCTTTCGACTGGTTCAGAGTTACGTGTGGTGTAACCTCTACATTCATTTCACACAGTCGTTTTACAGTCAACAATTTCCTAGATTGTAGGAATGATGAGGTCTGTATTAGTAATCCATCTCTAATCTTCTTAACTGACTTAGCGTTCCCAATGATACCGTACAATGTCCTAGCTATCAAAAAAGGCGACGTCATTGAAAAATCACCTTCCAGGCTTTTAACGAGCAGGAACCGGGGTAAGTCCTCCTTTTCCTGTATCGTTTGGGTAGGTGTTTTACGAGACCTTCTCTCGTCTGTTTCAGAGGACAGACCCTCATTTGGTTTGGCTTTTTTACTCATAAGAATCCCACGAGTCAGGAACAACTAAAAAGTCCACTACGGCAGTGGTCCATACCGCAGCAAGGCAAAAATTACTGTCGGGGGCTACCTGGTACCCGACAGACACCGTTCGCGACCAACTAACGTATGGCCATTCATCCCTCGGCACGGTACGTATTACACCTTGGATTACGCCTTTGTTAACGGGGTGAGGTCCCCAAAACATAGAACAAAAGACAAAACCAAAACAAAGGATACACCTTGTCGTGGTGGGGAGGCTTAGTAGACACTGTTGCCAGCAGTGGTGAAGCTAAGTATCCGAATGCTCGTATATCTTAGTATTTTGTGGCCTTTTATTTTCTTTTCCGGTTTTCTTGCTAGTTTCTTCCTCTAAGTAAGTTTTACATGGTGTGCTGGTTAAAATTGCCGTATGCGCGGTCTTCCTTTTCACATGACTTCTTTCACCAACTATTTTTGGCAATGGTTTTAATTGAGCGGGTGAAATGACAAAATATCCAAGATTGCTATCATTTAGGAGTGATGGTGACTCACTGCGGTTGATTGCATTGCTCGTGGATGGCAACGGTGATAAAGGATTACGAACTGCAAGTTGTTCTTCTACTATAGGCGATGGTGTTCTATGCCGTTCACTTTCCACATCTGGCAATTGTGGTGAACCCGGACCTTCTTCATGCAATTCATTTTCAGTTGTTGCAGCAACAATGAAATCGGCTTCGGTAAACACATCGGGGTCAAAAGGACATATTCCGGTTTTAGCAAATCCATTGATGGCATTTGTGGAACTGCAGCTTTTAAGTAAGCTTCACCAAAAATCTTTGCTATCTGAAAAACGGTCACTGTCCTACCAGGATTGTTGTTCATCCATTTTTCTAGTGATTGGTTATGAAAAACGCTCAAGGGATACATAACACTGACATCCAAAGGTTGGAGTTTATGTGTGCAGTGCGGTGGCAAGCAAACAATGGTGACGTGGTTTTCCCGTGCTTTTAAAATTACTTGTAAATTTTTTGTATGAGATAGGTAACCGTCTAGAATCAGCAACGCTGGATCATTTTCGGAAGGCTTCGTGTGGCGTAAAAAATGGTCAAACCAATGTGTAAAAACATCCAGTTTCATCCACCCTGATGAATTACATGCCCATAAGGACCCTGGTGGTGCACCATCAATCAACTCAATCTTCATACGGATTCTTCGAAAAATAAACATCGGTGGAACAAAAGTTCCAGAAACAGACATGCAAATTACAGCTGTTGTAGTCAACCCTCTTTGAGCTGATGTAACTTGTGCTACTTGTTTACGTCCAGTTTTTGCAAATACTTTTGTGTTTTTAGTTGGTACCGTACAAATGCTCGTCTCATCTACGTTATAAATTCGATGGGAAGGAAAGTTTTTCCTTTCTTGGATGTCTTTCAATGTAGAATAAAACTTTTCTACTACGGGTTTGTTAAAGGCTCGCGCTCGAGCAGTAGAAGTGGACTCTGGAGCACGAAGGGTGATATCCGGATGTCTTTGCCTAAATCCTTTTAGCCAGTCATTTCCTGCTTTTTCTCTCTTGAATGGGTGCGAAATATTGTTTTTGACTGCAAGTTGATATGCCAATGATAACACATCTTTTCTTGTTAACCCATACAGTCTTGTCTCCATGTCTTTGATGTGGTTCACAAGCTCGATTTCTTGCTCGAATGTAAAAACTGTTTTTCTTCCACCTAAATATTTTACTGCGCCAATAGCTATTTTATTTTTTCCTTTAGCTCGTCGTTTTAATGACATAACGGGCACTAAAAATTATTTGCTCGCTCGTTTATATGCCATGCCATTTTTAACAGCATCCAGGGCTGCTGTCATTGATGCCTCCGACCACCCCCCTCGAGTGGTTTTTCTTTTATAATCACGCGGCATCACCTTTAACAAAAAGAAAATGTTTATTTAGCATTTTATATTTTTAATCTACAGAAATATCTACAAAAACAAGATCAAACAGTATTAGGCTACTTATTTAATTACATAAAGTAAACATTATGTCCGTTTTGCAAGCTATTTATGACTTTGAAATAAGACATTTGTAAGTTTTAATGATTCATATAGAAGGTCATGCTACAAGATGATCCCTGGGATCATCTTACCCCGAATTCAACTTTTGTTATTCATTGTTTGATAACGTAACCTATAAGCACTACACAATTATTTCGCTGCGCAAAGTCAACATTGAACATATGAGAAAGCCACAAAAATGACAGCCATACAATCACCACCCTAACTTAAAAGTTATTTAACCTTAAAGTCAACCTTAACTTATATCAACAGCTTACTATTTTTATTTTTGTTGTAAAAACCAGTACTACGTCACTCACGCCGCTATCACGCATCGACTGACGCACGTGGGTGTATAAGGCTACGTTTTACCAAAGAATACAACTAGATGGCATTAATAACAAC
>JARFJB010000636.1:515000-745000 GCA_036346205.1 Vesta saturnalis | reverse complement strand
GCGGGAGACGAAAGATTTTAGGGGTTCACTGGTACACCATTCTCTTTACGCACTCTGAAAATATTAAAAGTAATTGTCCTTAGTAGAAGGGAGACACCTTCCGCCATCTTGGATTTTCTGGGGGAAACCCACCTTTCACTTTTTTACGTCACAAGCCCCCAAGCGGTGGGACACCTTCCGCCATCTTGGATTTTGTGACGTCATTTGACCTTGGGAATTTCCGATGACGTAATTAGGCCTGGGAATTTCCGATGACGTAATTCAGCTTGAGGATTTCCGATGACGTAATGAGGTCTGGTAATTTCCGATGACGTAATTCAGCTTGGGGATTTCCGATGACGTAATTAGGTCTGGGAATTTCCGATTACGTAATTCAGCTTGAGGATTTCCGATGACGTAATTAGGTCTGGTGCTTTCCGATGACTACGCCTTTCATTTTTGACTTTGAGGAAGTTGTTTACCTTGAGAAACTGGTTTGCTTTTGGGGCTGGCCTTGGGCCCGAACCCGCGCGGGAAGTCTGAAATCCTATCTCATAAGACAAGTGTAGGCCTGCGCCCCCCTGATTGGAAATAGTGTGGACCCCTAATGCTACCTCATAAGACAGGGTCTTGTGTTAGGCCTGCGCCCCTTGATGGGGAAATAGTACTGGGACTCTAATGCTAACTTGTAAGACAGAGCTTGAACTGAACTGAACTGAAATATATTTACGATTTTTTTTTAAGAACAGTAGGATCATTTTGGCATTACAGAACTCTTAATTAAAAATAACTAAAACTAGGAAAATCTCTTTTATTTATCACACCAGAATAGTATTAGAAAAACAAGTATTATACAGCAATTTGATTATCTCGTCATTTATAATTAAAGATGTAGTGAAAAACTTATTTACAAAATCAAACATTGACAAGTTATTTAATCCAAAATACAAGAACATTAACGTATAAATTCCACACACATTCGAATGGTAATCTTGCAGCGTCGTTTTGTTATAATGGAACCATCTAGAATTTTTCTCTAGGAAGCGTAAATGATACCCTTACGGTGCTCGTCCAAAGGAATCAAAATATTCCCCGTTACCATTCTCGTCAATGTAGATAGCATTCCAATGCTGACCTGGTTTGTTTGCAGGATCGGTGTTTACAATAATTGCGCACGGTCTAGGTGCGTGTCGTGGCAGCTGATTAGAAGCACATACAAGCCGAAACACATTATTGTGGTTGGGGATCGATTTCAAATATTTCAACACTTGTGCCGCATACATGTTTGGAACTGGTGTGCACCCAGTCTTGCAGTAGTAAGGCGTTTTCCAGTGCACACATAGGCCCAATGATGTTATGGTTTAAACAACTATATGCTTTTGCTTCCTCTTTCAATTGTTTAATCGATGGATAACCAGCCTCGTCCAGGTTTACTATCGGTTTATTAAGAAACGTTAAAAACTGCTGTTTTTCACTGCCCTTAACGTGAATTTTGTTAAACGGGCGCAATACTTTCATCAACTCCTCACGGAAATTGTTGTAGTGTACATGACCTGACCACCATTTCAGGCCGTGATAATTATCCTCCAAAAACTTTATCTGTTGTGACATGGATCTTGATATAAAGTAACATCGAGGTGGTTTTATCAGCATCAACGATAAACGACCATAATCTGTAACCACGGCAATTTCTTTCGGTATGAATTAGTTGTTGACACTACTAAACCCTTGTACGCCCAAGTATGCGTCCATCTTCTTTCACTTGCTACTGGATACTGAATTTGTGATCTAGAATTGTCCCTTCTAACAGGCGAAATCCACGACCACATTCCGATGTTTATCGATCTCAATCACGTTATCGAATTCGGCGTACACCAAACAGTTAACGATTTCTACGAGAGCTTCTTCAAATCCGACTTCTAGGCGAAGGGAACCGTTTCTAACTAAATTCCAGTGTGTACTAGCGTTTGCAGCCAAGTCAGGAGTTAGGTCGAAGGCCATTAAACAGTATCCGTTGGGGTAATCGCTTCTCGATATATCGTTGCCATCATTCTAACAATGAATACCCGTACCGGAGAATAAGGTGTATATGCCCTTACATATGAACCATTAGCTGTAAGGCCTAGGTTTGTTGGTCGTCAATATATAACGACATGTAATTAATATTGCTGTGATGAAAATTAAATGGATTTGAGGGGTAACCACCGTTAATAGTGATTAGGGGCCGGTTATGGACCAATTCAAGGTCACTCGCCCTCTGGTGGTGAGAAATGTAAGCATTTGGATCTCTTCAAGGTCAAAGTTTTGGCGGGAAATTTAAATTTTTGGAGTTCGCTAAAAATAGAAATTGCAATGTCATCATTACCATATTACAAGGTCACTCTGCTGTCAAACGTTTTGGCGGGAAATTTGTATGTCAAGGTGAAAAGCTAAAAATAGAAATTGCAATGTTATCATCATGTTACAATTCTTAGAAGTCTAAAAACAGAGTGGTCAAGGTCAAAGATTATTGATCTGTAGGGGCATCGTATGACATTCCTTAGAAGTATAAAAATAGGATCAATTCATGAAAACAAAATGTAATCAGAATGCGGGTTATTGTCTATGCTAAAAAGTAGACCAAGGTCAAATGGTGCTTATATTGACTAAATTGAGTCAAGGTGAAATAATTTTCTAAGCTAAAAGTGGGTGGGTATTTAACAAGTTTAAACATGTTGTGATAGCTACTCAAGTCAAGGACACGTTTTTGTGATATAAACCACAGCGAGGTGTGTTGAGATCAGTCAGTTAGCAACTTCTAATTGTTAAACATGGAATTAGCAGGGTTAAACCAAAGCACCTATTGCAAACTTTTTAAAAGTGCATGTCACCTCGAGATATCAAAAAAGTATAAAGTGATTAATGTGGCAGTAATTAACACTAAGTTTGGTGAAAGTATAGTGATGGAAACGGATGATTTTAAATGTATATTACCTCAACGCTTTTATGAGTATTTGAAAGAAGAAACTCGAATGGAAGAATTTAAAACGCAGTTAAACATGAGGGATGTCTTCATGAGTAGTTTGGGTGCAGTCGGGAAAACAACAAACATAACATTTTGTTTTTAATAGTAGTGCCACAACCCCACAACATGATTTAACTAAAATCATTTCTTAAACAACGTTCAGTCCTAGTGCAATTTCAAGCACGTACAGTCGTTATAATGCAGGCAGCAATAACATCATTTCTGGTACGATCCAAACTCAGAAGTTCACCGTTATATATGGATACCCCACATAGTTGCAGTAACAATATGAATAATAATTTTACCTTCTGTTGTTGGTGCTGTCAAAATAGTGATGGTGGTAGTAGCAGTAAAAATGAAGATGAACATGAAGGTTATTCTTCTAACACTGCCAGCAGCTATATGATTTATCTGAAGTGTATAAACAAGCAGCTAATGAATACTTAATCAATTGTATTTATTATAAACTATCGAACGATACTCATCACGCAAAACATATGGAAATTGGATACAGTGCACACCTCAACGTTGTACCAGTAGTGCGTTTGGGGTGTAGCAACTGTGATCAAAGCAATAATGTAGTGTTGGATATGAAGGAATGGAATGAGCTTCTAAGATGGCATTCATACGTAGAATTACAATTTTTCCGATCCCAAGAAATTGAAAATAAAATTGATTGGTCAAATTTAAACGAGGTTGAAGATATAATCTATGATCAACATTATGAATCTCTATCTAGCAATTTTGGTATTTATTACAATTGGGAATTGATTAAAGGATATGACAGAATTTTGAAAACCGTTATGATAGAAAACTACAACTGCTGTTCTTGCACATTCAATTCACATAGTATAGAAGAACTATTGAATTTAAAGGGTATAAAAAGCTGTAGATTGGAATTTCTTGAATCTTACAATCTAGTGTGTTTTTATGAAAAGTTCATACAACAAGTTGTCGACTACCGTCGTTTTCGTGAGAAAGAATTCCGTGGTGGTGATGATGACATTTATAAAGACATTGATGATGTTATAAATGCTAAGTATAATATTAATTCACATAACACTGTATGTTTAATGAAAATATTGTATTATCGACCTGCTTATCTAATGTATAGCATTTACTGAATAAAGAAATAATTATGATTTGTTTTTCTCAATTTAGGTATAAATACCCCGTTTTATCCATCCAGGTAAACAATGTTAGTTAAGAAGTGGTGGTTTAGTGAATGGTCTAATCAATAAACTTCCGTTTGAATTGCATTTACCTGGTTACCAGTATTGCGGTCCTGGTACAAAGTTAGAAAAACGACTCGCACGCGGTGACCCAGGCATTAATCAATTAGATGCTCAGTGCAAACTTCACGATATCAGTTACAGATATTACAGGGATTTAGATAGTAGACATAAAGCGGATAAAATTTTACAAAAAAAAGCTTGAAAACGCTTTAAATCATCAGACACAACATTAAGTGAACGAACTGCAGCTGTAGCAGTTAGTACTACCATGAAAGCAAAGAGAAAATTAGGAATGGAGTGTAAACCTCGATCTAATCTGAAGAAGAAGAAAAAATGCAATAGCGGAAATTTATTGCATTTACGAAAAACAATAGCTAAAAAAATTAAACCTAACGGAAATTTCACAGACACAATAAAGTCAGCGCTTTCAACGGCAAAACGTGTGGTAAAAGTTTAGGAGGAAAGAAAAACATTAAAATTCCTAGAGTAATTCCCCTACCTAAACAAGGAGGGTTTTTATCATTTCTTATTCCGTTATTCGCAGGATTATCAGCAATCGGTGCTTTAGCTGGCGGTGCATCAGGAATTGCTAAAGCAGTCAATGATGCTAAAAATGCTAAAAATTGCAAGAAGAGACATCGCGCCATAATCGCATGATGGAATCAATCGCTATAGGCTCCGTGAATAAGAAAGGCGGTGCACTGTATCTAAAACAAATCTGGTGGTGGTGCATTATACTTAAAACCGTTTCCAAAAAACTGAATAGATTACCCGAAAGACCGTTAACGGATATTGTTTTAAAGAAATACACTAAAAATGTACCCTACTTTAGGGATATTTTTATGAGAGATATCATTCCTAAATTACCACGGAAAAATGAATCTGGAATTATTAACTTAGATAGCCAAAGAGGACCAGGTGCACATTGGGTTTGCTACAAAAAAACGTGGTAAAAAGGTATTGTATTACGATAGTTTCGGTAATCTTCGACCACCAATCGAAGTGATTAACTACTTTCGGGGGTGTAAAATATATTATAATTACAACCAAGGTCAAGAGTTTAATACAATTATTTGCGGACACCTATGCCTTCAATTTTTATATAAATAATCAGCACATCAAATTTTCTCAGTTATGTCAATAACATTCAGTTTAGAAGATGTTGGTAACTCAGCTAGCTACAACTTCTATCCACCGATAGAGCTAGATTTGGGGAAGAAATACATTATTGGATTGGTTGGATTTTACGGCTGCAACAGCATTAGAAACATTTATACAAGCAACGATAGATTTTATTTTAGAATAAATCCATCTCATTTGCAAGTGATTAACATTCCACACGGTGCATATGAGTTAGATGAAATTAGCGATTATCTGAAATCTAAAACACCCACAGAAAAGTTTATCATTAGAGCAAACAACAATGCACTTAAACGTGAGATAAACAGTTCATTTGAGATCGATTTTACTAAAGAAAATTGCATTGGCCGCATGCTAAGGTTTGCTAAAGTATCATATGAGATTGATGTTATCATCTAGATAAAACTCCAAGCAATACTTAATATTTAGAACGAACACTGACATAATTAGTAATATAACAATTAATTTGACTAATAAAAAGGGTGAATTAATACACTTTGGTGAAAGTGAACCATTCATAGTACGCTTAGAACTAAAATAACATGGGTCTTAGAATTAATCCAGGACCAATTCCATCTTTCAAAAATTCATGTAAAAGACATCATCCCTACAGCAAGTCATTAATTAGTCATCAACCTTCAATGCGGTTAACATCTGCAGAGAAATACTTTTTAACGTCAATTGGTTTAAAAGTTCTCAACCACATTGGCAGAATCGTTAAACGTCTTTCAAAACGTATATTTTAATGATACTATATTAAATCAGATATTCACACTTATCTTCCGTATGGATCTTCTAAATATGGACCTTCCGAAGAAATACGCATCTTAAGTCAAGATCTAATTACGGCTACTTATGATAGTTTTCTGTACGTAGCAGGTAAATTTGAACTCAAAAAAGAAGATGAAAGAAAAGTATGCAGCTTAACCAACAATTTCCCGAACTTTCTTTTCGAAGAAATTCGTTATAAGTTAGGTGGTCAGAGAATGGATGTTTGCAGTAATCCAGGTATAACATCTACGCTTAAGGGATATATTTCTTATACGATAAGCAAAAGCAAAGCACTAAGCCATTTGGGATGGTCGCCAAAGAATGAAGAACCATTACAAGTAGAAAATGAAGAAAAATCTGTTACTTCCAGTATGCATACCATTGAATCACATATTTGGAATAATGGAGGATTATCGTCAGGTAATCGTGAATATGCACCAAGAGTTAGTTTTAATTCGATCTAGAAGCGATACAAACTGTTACTATTACAAGGTAAAAGGTACACAAGGTCAGCAAGGGCCGGAAATTTTGATCACATTAACATCAGAAATCTTAATGTACATCTGAATTCTGAGTATTATCCATATGAAGCAATGCATTTGGACTTCAGTTCTAACCAATACATACCTGCCTATCGCAATTTTTTGAAATTTCGATGTAATTACTATGGTGAAGAGGATAAAGATGCATTATTCAACTATTCCGAATTCAAATCATGTCCAGTATTTGTAATGGACTGCTCTAAACAAAATGAATCCTTAAAAAACTCAACAGTAGACATCAAATTGGAAATGGAATCTCTAACTCCTTTCGATAATGGAATTGTTGTCTATGGTCTTATTCTCCATGACGCTATTGTGCAGTACAGCCCACTCACTGGGGAAGTGAAAAAGTTATAGTTATTGTAGTATAGCCTAGTATATAAATAAAAATGTTGTAATTATGCGTTTAGTTTTATTTCATCCACTAACGATGAAAGTAGTTGCTCAAAAACAAAAACTCTCAATTCAAAATCATGATTTTGATGAAAAGTCTATTACTTCAAAACATGGTGATTTACTTCCTAATAGTATACGTGGTATTATATGTGGCCCCTCCAATTGTGGTAAAACAAACTCAATGATCAGTCTGATTACCGAGAAAAATGGCTTGAAATTTAAACATGTATACGTATACTCCAAGTCACTGAATCAAAACAAGTACAAACTTTTACAGGAAATCTTACTTCCAATGAAGGACATAGGTTACTTTACCTTCAGCGACAATCAAGATGTGATTGAGCCTAATTGTGCAAAATCAAACTCTATTTTTATCTTCGATGATATCGCTTGTGAAAAGCAAAATAATATAAGGGCATATTTTTCTATGGGTAGGCATAACGATATTGACTGTTTCTATTTGGGTCAAACTTACAGTAAAATTCCAAAGCAATTAATTCGTGACAATGCGAATCTAATTATATTATTTGAGCAAGATGAATTAAACCTAAAACGTGTATGAGGATCATATAAGTCCCACCATAAGCATGAAATTATTTCGGGACGTGTTCAAAATGCTGGGTAGATCCGTTTGGTTTCATAGTCATAAACAAGGATGCTGAAGTTAATATTAAAGAAAAAAATTATTCAGGCTCGTAAAATAATACAGCAGGAGTATAACAGTATTAAAACTGCTCGCATTGATAATGAAAGAACATTTGAAAGTAGTTATAAACCCCTAAAATCAATCCACATAAAAAAACACCTAAAAAAGAGCCAATTGGCGTTAAACCCAAAAAACCACCCCTATGCATATTTCCGAGAAAGCACGCTACTGCCCCCACTAGCCCGCTAGCTCAAGTTCAACGGACTCCAGGCTTCACTCCATTAGGTGATTCAATGAAGGGTGCTACTAGCCCACTAGCTCAGCTTACGTTTTTTCAAACAAATCCTCCTCCAGGTCTTCGTACACCATCTTTCTTAGATACATCTGTTGTAGAAGAGATTAATATTGAGGAAGAAGAAGAACTTCTTAGTGTCACAGATGATTTCTACTACCCGTAATGAACCCATCTCAGAAGAATTTCTCGAGCAGTATCATGAATTACCTCGTATATGCGTTGAACGTATTATGAGGGACCCTGAAGCTGTTATTGATCATACTTATGGAGTCCACTACAATACCAAAATGACAAATGGACAATTGGTAATACTCCCGTTACAATTAAAGTAAACGATATGATTATTAAAGGTGTCACGTATTAAGGGACTCCAGGTTTATATGATCTGCTTATTATGAATGAACCTAATTTAAATCTAGTAAATTCAAAAGATAGAAAAGATTATAGAAGTATTTTAGAAGCTACTAATGTTGTAATGACTTAAGTGGGCAAATTCGAGGTATCTGCAGCAAAAAGCATACACAAATAATCAAACCCTTGCTATCATCATCACCCACAACCAAGGGAGGTGGAGCTGTGTTTTAAGGAATTAACAAACAGGCCGATTGAATATAAATATTGGAATGATGTACATGAACTAATTCGTGATCTAAAGGTATTGTGGGCAGAAAAATTGGCAAAGAATACAGGTGTCGTGAATGACAATATCAATTGTAGAAGAACTGTGCGAGGATGGGTACATTGAAAAACCATACAGCCGTTTTACAATTGATACCATAACTATGGATTATAATAATCGTAAGCATACAACTATCGGAATGAAGCACCAAGATGTCGGTAATCATACAAAGCTAGAGGCTTACACTCACATAAAAATATTCGATAGAAATCGATATTCTGTAGGTGACATATTACGAATCAGTAAATTTAAAAGTATTTTCGCCAAAGGATACACACCCAATTGGTCTAGTGAACTATTTAAGATTGTGAAAGTTCGCATTACTAACCCCACTACGTACATGCTGGAAGACATGAAGGGAAAACCTGTACTGGGAGGGTTTTATGAACATGAACTACAGAAAACAAAGTATCCTGATGTGTATCTAGTAGAAAAAGTGCTTCGCTCCAAGAATAATAAGTTATTCGTAAAGTGGTGGGGATTTGATGAAAGATCATGGATCCATAAGGATGATATTGTTTTAAAACATTTACATCGTAATTTGTAAAATAAATTACTTATATTAGTTATATAGTTTGTATAAAAGGATGTAGTTCTTAGATGAAATAAAACGCACAAAAAAAATAATAGTATTTTATTTTTCAAATATAAATATTAAATATTTGTAAAATTTCATTATCTTATAAAGTGAACCTAAAGTACTTCTATAATCACTTAAATTACTGGATGGCCATATCCCCGAATCTGGCCCACACCTTCATCCCAAGCAGGAATTTGAATTTGTTTCACCTTTATTGATGTTGTCTAGTATCCAGTAATAAATTTTGTGGTGCTCATTGTTTTCCCACGGTTGAAACTTATAGTTGATATTTTGTTCTAATAATATTTCAATCAAAATATTGAGGCACTTGTAGTTAGCATAACATGCCGCTTTCTCAATAAATTCAGTTATAATAAATAAAGTGTCTTTGTAAGCAATATTTTCTAAGGTAGATTTAATATTTGTTGAATCATCAACCCATAATAAATTGTATAGATACATTTTAAGCGGTATGTCACCAAGTACATTCATATCGTCTAAGATACTATCTACTTCATCAAAAGTTAATGAATTGTAGCCTTTATCGGTACACAATTTCATAAACCATTTAATGGTATCGTCTAATTTAATTTTTTTTATCAAATAATGTCTTAATAATAACTTCATTTGCACACTTTGAGTTTATAGCACACCAGTAAAAACACTCATCAGGAATAACAATATATAGTAATATATAATATATTCAATACAAATAAATAGCTTTCGGGGGAGGACTTCACCATCAAAGAACGCTTCAGGTATTTTCTGTAGATTTTATCACTACTGTACCATAGCTCTTCCTGCAATTTGTTTTCAAGACTGTTCACAATGATAAAATTGTTTTCTGAAACAGAAGACGAATAAAATGCTATGTAAAGTAAAATCCCCAAGGTCTAGTATCAGTGAAATTGCAATTTACTAATCGTTTATCATCACAAGGATTAAGTACTACTTTATTCTGTTTGATTGTAAACACATCATGTTTCTTTGATCTTATCAGATGCTCATAACGCCTTATTACGTCACCATCAAACAAAACATGTTTATAATCATTTATCGTGATCTGTTTGACGCTTGCGCGGGTAGAACCCTTTGATTTTTTAGAACTTTTCATCGACCATGTAAGCATACATTTTTGCACGAAGTCCTACAATTTCCAACATAATCACGCCATGATTTTCATCTTTCATTAAGCCAGAGACTTTTTTATTTACTAATGGAATTCCAAAGATATTGTTGGGGCTGTAATCAGATGTATCGAATTTATCAATGTCCTCTTTAATACATTCATAGATATAGGGAACCGAAAAGGCGTATATAAGGCTATCCGTATCCACGTATAAGAGCATAGCATTATTATGAAACTAGGGTAGCGTGTAACCGTAATGAAAAATGTATAAAAAAGTTTTGAAACGTCTAAAACACTGAATCCTGCATATATAGGTTTATTGAAATATACTTCTATCTTATTCATTTGAATGATAAGCATATCATTATCAAATATTGTACAACTATGAAAATTTGGTTTTGCTATGTAAGCACGAGCACCATAACGACCCTCTCATTTCGTTACTAAACGTATATCCTTATGTTTACGTACATTTTTCATCAGCTCCCAAAAAACGCTATTAATCATTAATTTATAAATATTTTTATCAAATTCATTTTGAGATTACTGGCGCATGGTGGTATTTAAGTCGATATACTTTTTTAACCTCGGGGACTGCTTAAAACGTAATATACGGTGTACTTTTACCAACTTTAATCCATATTTTAAATATACTTTCAAATTTCTGTAATGAATTACATAATTACGTTTAGGATACAATGTAAGCAATAATTTTTTTATTTTGGAATCAGATACGAGTGGTACCATATGTTCGGGTGCCAGTGGTAGATCACTGTGACTCGCATGTAATTCTATGGGATAGTCTAAACCACACTCGACTATATAGCCAATTTCCGAATCATCGGGATGGTTTACTAAATCTAAAGTTTCAAAATTATCAACAAAAGAAAAATCGCCAAATGGTAGAAACTCTGACATGGTGGCTCCATATAAATTATTTGCGCCGTAGTACATTAAATACACACTTTCGGAAGTGGGATCAAATTTTTCCCCCATGCACTTATTGTTAGCTTTAGCATATCGATTAGAACATTGAGCCACACCACCTCTAATTCCTCTCTCAATAAACATTAGCATATCAATGTCTGTAAATAGTTCTAACTGTACTTGTGTAATTTTAAGCATAGCATCGAACGCCAAACCGAGGGCTGCATAATAGTGCAGAGGATCAAGTTTGTAAGCACTTTAAACAAGTTTGACGAAAGTTTTCGAAAATGTCTGCTAACAGTAGAACGTCCGTTTTAGATACAAATCCGAGTAATCCCCTAACGATTTAATATTAAATCTGTTCCAAACGTTAACTGCATGTGCAAAACTCGCATCATTGATTCCCTCATTAGTGAGATGACTGAAAAACGCTTCCTTGGGAGGAAGTCTGGTCTAACTTAATTTATGCCAAGTATCGAGATATTCATAAGGAAACACACCTTTGCGAACTAGTAGCGAAAATTCTTCGGCATTGTTACAATTAGCGTGGGTAATCATTTTTTTACTATTTTCCAAATAGTCCGACAACTTTTCAATACTACTTCTCATAAATCTCAAAGAATCAGTAAATCTAAATCTAATTTTAGTGCCTTGTATTACTTTCGTGAAAGAAATATATCTTTCTTTGCTTATGGGTAGCAGTGAAATCGCACTGGGAGCACTAGCCAATTCTCTAATGAGGAAATGACTATCATAAGCTGACAAATTATGAAACACGACAGGTAGAATGTGGGAGTCTTTATAGTTTAGGTTACAATTCTGATGTGATGCTCCCCGAAATGCACCAGTAAAATGGTTATGATCCCTAACTTTTATATCTTAATCAGTGAATGGTTTTCCAAAAACGTGGCAAATCGTGGTGCTTTCAAAGTGCTCAACCTGATAGGAATTATTTTATTAATTATTTTCGGTAGTCCAATGTGCAATACTTTGAAGCTCTTTAACAAACCATTGAATGCAATCGTTTCCTCTATAAAGTCTAAATCGTGATAAAGAATCATTGTATGAACACTTCAAGTAGTAAGCAATGCTGAAGGGTATATGTTTGGAGTGAAATATAGTATTATTATCGATGTCCGTTAAATTTGTACACTTTTCCAAAATACTTTCTAAATCTGCATAAATTACAAACGGCACCTTATCCTGGAATGTGAAATTTTTTAACTGCAGAAACTTTTCTGTTTCAATCGGTAGCTTGACAGAGCATCGATTAAGTTGATGACAGTGAGTGATGTGTTTTTGTAGAACGTGATCTGAAGAAAAATGGTTCAAACATCGATAACAAATGAATTTCTTGTGCTCCTTATTCGATAGTTGTTTAGAAAAAGTTTAGATAAACAGTATTATTTTTTAAAATTATTATTAATTTTATTAAATACATAAATAAAAAGTTTACCTCGAGTAGGATTCGAACCTACGATCTGTACTTTGCTAGAGTACCGCGCTAACCAACTGCGCCACCAAGGTTCAAGCTCCAATCGTTGTAAATTTTGTCTTTAGGTATGTAGATCATTAAGTCTCTAAAAATTTCGGGTCGTCAGGCGAAATCTGTCTTGTTAAATACTGTATATGTGTCCTGTCACGTGGATTCTTAAACAGGATTATGTAATGAGCGTTGAGTGAGATATCCCGCTGTCCTCGTCCTTGATGAAATATGTTTTGTGTTAAGAAAAACACTGTTACGTTTCTATGATGACAGCCCTTTGTAAAAATATCAACCACTGAGCCGTTAGTTTGGTGCATTAGATCGTCAATTATTATTAAGACTGGTTTTATGCCGTCAAACCGATCCATATAAGGAAAACACTTTTGCAAATCCACAGAGAGATCTTTGAATAACGGCTGCCACTCGCTGTAGAACCAGATAATTTTTTCAAAAGCTGTATCGCAGGCAGTTTCGATATTTTTTAGAAAATCCACGATAAAATATGATTTCCCACAACCAGATGGTCCTGAAACTATTGCAGAAAAGGAATGCTTAAACTGACCTTCCATCTCGAAACACTAATCGATACTAAAGAGTATTCTGTTATCATCACGGTTTAAATACTAGCTGAAAAAAATCTGCAATACTGTGTTCATTTATAATGTTTAATTACCTGTTTACTTAACCACAACCCACTTATTTATTTATTTAAAAGCAATTTGTGTGTGTGTGTGTGTGGTGGGTCGTGCGTGTGTGTGGTGGTGTGTGTGTGTGTGTGTGTGTGTGTGTGTGTGTGTGTGTGTGTGTGTGTGTGTGTGTGTTGTGTTGTGTGTGTGTGTGTGTGTGTGTGTGTGTGTGTGTGTGTGTGTGTGTGTGTGTGGTCGTGTGTGTGGGTGTGTGAGTGGTGTGTGTGTGTGGTGTGTGTGTGTGTGTGTGTGTGTGTGTGTGTGTGTGTGTGTGTGTGTGTGTGTGTGTGTGTGTGTGTGTGTGCGTTCCTCACTACTTCTCAAACTTTTGGCGATTGTCCATAATAGGACACGTGATAAAGAGGAACATGTAAAAGAATTAGTGCGAATATACCTCTCCTTATCGAAATATAATTTTTTGTCTTGGCTGATCGTTGGGAAACAAATTAATTAGTTCAGCTATGTTCCCTACTACTTCTCAAACTTTTGGCGATTGTCCATGATAGGACACGTGATACAGAGGAACATATAAAAAAATTATGGTGGATATACCTCTCCTTATTGAAATATAATTTTTTGTCTTGGCTGATCGTTGGGAACTAACATAATTAATTTTTCTACATTCCCCACTACATCTCAAACTTTTGGCGATTGTTCATGATAAGACACGTGATAGAGAGACACATATAAAAATATTAGGGTGGATATACCTCTCTTTATCGAAATATAATTTTTTGTCTTTGCTGATCGCTGGGAAATAAAATAATTAATTTTGTTACGATCTCCACTACTTCTCAAACTTTTGGCCATTGTTCATGGTAGTACAAGTGATAGAGAGGAGCATATAACCAAATTAGGGTGGATATACCTCTCCTTATCGAAATATAATTGTTTCTCTTGGCTGATCGACGAGAACTAAAGAAAATTATTTCTTGCTAAGCTCCTCACAACTTCTCAAACTTTTGGCGATTGTTCATGATAGGACACGTGATAGGGAGCAACTAATAAAAAAATTAGGGTGGACGTACCCCTCCTTACTGAAATATAATTTTTTATCTTGGCTGATCGTTGGGAAATAATATAATTAATATTGCTATGATCCCCACTACTTCTCAAACTTTTGGCTATTGTCCACGATAGGATATGTGATAGAGAGGAAAATACAACATGTTACGTTCCCCACTACTTCTCAAACTTTTGTCGATTGTCCATGATAGGACACGTGATAAGGAGGAACATATAAAAGAATTAGTGCGAATATACCTCTCCTTATCGAAATATAATTTTTTGTCTTGGCTGTTCGATGGGAACTAAAATAATTAATTTTTTGCTACGTTGCCCTACTTCTCAAACTTTTGGCGATTGTCCATGATAGGACACGTGATAGAGAGGAACATATAAAAGAATTAGGGTGGATATACCTCTCCTTATCGAAATATAATTTTTTGTCTTGGCTGTTCGATGGGAACTAAAATAATAATTTTTTTGCTACGTTGCCCTACTTCTCAAACTTTTGGCGATTGTCCATGATAGGACACGTGATAGAGATGCATATATAAAAAAATTAGGGTGGATATACCTCTCCTTATCGTAATATAATTTTTTGTTTTGGCTGATCGTTGGGAACTAAAATAATTAATTTTGTTACATTCCCCACTACTTCTCAAACTTTTGGCGATTGTCCATGATAGGACACGTGATAGAGAGGAACATAAAAAAATTAGGGTGGATATACCTTTCCTTATAGAAATATAATTTCTTGTCTTGGCTGATTGTTAGGAACTAAAATAATTAATTTTGCTATGTTCCCCACTACTTCTCAAACTTTTAGCAATTGTCCATGATAGTACACGTGATAGAGAGGAACATATAAAAAAATTAGGGTGGATATACTTCTCCTTATCGAAATATAATTTTTCCTCTGGGCTGTTCGATGGGAACTAAAATAGTTAATTTTGCTACGTTTCCCACTATTTCTCAAGCTTTTGGTGATTGTGTATGGTAGGGCACGTGATAGAGAGGAACATATAAAAAAATTAGGGTGGATATACCTCTCCTTATCGAAATATAATTTGTTCTCCTAGAGGCTTGATGAGAAATGAAATAATTAATTTTGTTACGATCCCCCTACTTCTCAAACTTTTGGCGATTGTATATGGTAGGACACGTGGTAGAGAGGAACATATAAAAAAGTTAGGGTGGATATACCTATCGAAATTTTTTTTTCTCGTGGCCACTCGGTGGGAGAAAAAATAATTAAATTTGCTATGTTCCCCACTACTTCTCAAACTTTTGCCGATTGTATATGGTAGGAGACGTGGTAGAGAGGAACATATACAAAAAATTAGGGTGGACTCTTCTTATCGAAATATATTTTTTCTCATGGCCGCTCGGTGGGAGATAAAATAATTAAATTTGCTACGTTCCCCACTACTTCTTAAACTTTTGGCGATTGTCCAAGATAGGTCACGTGGTAAAGAGAAACCTTTAAAATAAATAGGATGGATATACCTCTTCTTGTCGATATATAATTTTTCCTTGCTTCTGATTTATGGAAATTGAGGGAATAGGTAATTAATTTTTATTAATCCCTGATCATAGGTATTTCCCAAGCTAACTTCACACAGGTACCCTCATACAGAATTAAGGACGAAAGCAGGTTAAGTTACGAAATTACACCCGAGGTTACGTTGATGGATCTAGAACTAAATACCCCAAAACGTTCTTTTATTTTTAACGTACGTGTTTCTCGCGACAGTAAAGTTTTTGGCTGTCATCATGATAATAAAAAAGTTAAATCTTTTGGAACCTAGTATTCAAGCTATGGTACTCTACAAACCATTGCGAGGATCCTAAGTTACCGTAGATTTTAGTTCCAATTTTTTTTACACAGATTGAGGTTGCATTATCATTATAGCCAAAAATGTGTATGTCACGAAACACATTTTTAGCTATCTTTTTACTTCAATGGTCACGTGGTGCTTTGTCCTACTCTCTCTGCTCCGTTTTAGCGTGTTTATACTGTGGTTTTAGAGACATAAAAACAAACGCTGCTATGGTACTTTGGTACATCATTGCATAGGTATACATTATCTTTATTGCTCCATTTACTTGAACCAAACCAATTCAAATTTAATCGATGATTCAGTAGTATAAGCCCTTCCTGATGTCTTCTAAGATTGATATGAAACTTGTTAAACTTGAACCTAACGAGGAAGAACCAATGCACTTGCTTTTAACTAATAGACATTTTATTCTAAATAATATAATAAAAGAAGAAAATATCAATACAGGTGAAGTAGATAAGATAAATGTTATAATAAAAGAAGAAAATGTGGGTGCATGTGAAGTAGGTAATATAAGAGAAAGTAGTGTTGAACACACTACAAATATAGTACCTGCCTATAATCAAGCCGAGTGTTCAACAAACATAAAAGTAAAATATAATTTAATAAATCACACTTCAAAACACAGATGTGCACGATATAATTATGTAACAAAATCAAAAAATTTTTTACAACGGCATAGCTTAAAACACAATGTTTATAAATGTGAACAATGTGATTATACGACAAAATGGAAAGGTAATTTAATAAAGCATAGTTTAAAACATGATAGTATTAAGTATAAATGTGCACAGTGTGATTTTACAACAAAATGGAAAGATTATCTATCAAAGCATAGTGTAAAACACAACCGTAGTGTTAATTTTAAATGTGAACAATGTGATTATATGACAACATTGAAAGGTAATTTTATACAGCATAGTGTAAAACACAACAATAGTGTTCATTATAAATGTGAACAATGTGATTTTACGACCAAATGGAAAACTAGTTTAACAGGACACAGTTTAAAACACAATGATAGTGTTAATTATAAATGTGAACAATGTGATTTTACGACAAAATGGAAAGGGAATTTAATACAGCATAGTTTAAAACACAATAATAGTGTTAATTATAAATGTGAACAATGTGATTTTACAACAAACTGGAAAAATAATTTAATAAAGCACAGTTTAAAACACAATGATAGTGTTAATTATAAATGTGAACAATGTAATTTTACGACAAAATGGAAAGGTAATTTAATACAGCATAGTTTAAAACACAATGATAGTGTTAATTACAAATGTGAACAATGTGATTACACGACAAAATGGAAAGGTAATTCCATAAAGCATAGTTTAAAACACAATGATAGTGTTAAGTATAAATGTGAACAATGTGATTTTACGACAAAATGGAAAGGTAATTTAATACAGCATAGTTTAAAACACAATGATAATGTTAATTACAAATGTGAACAATGTGGTTATACGACAAAATGGAAAGGTAATTTCATAAAGCATAGTTTAAAACACGATAGTATTAATTATAAATGTGCACAGTGTGGATTTACAACAAAATGGAAAGATTATTTATCAAAGCATAGTGTAAAACACAGCCAAAGTGTTAATTATAGATGTCAACAATGTGATTATATGACAACACCGAAAGGTAATTTAATACAGCATAGTTTAAAACACAATAATAATAATAATTATAAATGTGAACAATGTGATTTTAGGACAAAATGGAAAACTAGTTTAATAGGACACAGTTTAAAACACAATGATAGTGTTAATTATAAATGTGAACAATGTGATTTTACAACAAACTGGAAAAATTACTTAATAAAGCATAGTTTAAAACACAATAATAGTGTTAATTATAAATGTGAACAATGTGATTTTACGACAAAATGGAAAGGTAATTTAATACCGCATAGTTTAAAACACAGTGATAGTGTTAATTACAAATGTGAACAATGTGATTATACGACAAAATGGAAACGTAATTTAATACCTCATAGTTTAAAACACAATAATAGTGTTAATTATAAATGTGAACAATGTCATTTTACGAGCAAATGGAAATCTAGTTTAATAACACACAGTTTAAAACACAATGATTGTGTTAATTATAATTGTGAACAATGTGATTATACAACAAAACGGAAAGTTAATTTACGACAGCATAGTTTAAAACACAATAATAGTGTTACCTAATTATAAATGTGAACAATGTGATTTTACAACAAACTGGAAAAATTATTTAATAAAGCATATTGTTAAACACAATGATAGTGTTAGGTAACTGTTAACTATAAATGTGAACAATATGATTATATGAAAAAATGGAAAGGTAATTTAATACAGCATGGTTTAAAACACAATAATAGTGTTAATTATAAATGTGAACAATGTGATTTTATGACCAAATGGAAAACCAGTTTAATAGCACACAGTTTAATACTCAACGATATTGTTAATTATAAATGTGAACAATGTGATTATACAGCAAAACAGAAAGTTAATTTAATACAGCATAATTTAAAACACAATAATAGTGTTAATTATAAATGTGAACAATGTGATTTTACAACAAACTGGAAAAATTATTTAATAAAGCTTAGTTTAAAACACAATGACAGTGTTAACTGTAAATGTGAACAATGTGATTCTACAACAAAATCAAAAACTTCTTTAAAACAGCGTAGTTTAATGCACACTGATAGCGTTAATTATAAATATAATTTTACGACAACATTGAAAGCTACTTTGAAACAGCATAGTTTAATACACACCGATAGTATTGATCATAAATGTGAACAGTGTGAGTATTCAACAAATGTGAGACAGTATTGAGGTAAAGTAAAGCATATAGTAAAACACTCTGTATAATAATAATAATAATATTGGTTTATTTTAAACGTTGGTTACATTTCCTCTTATAATAAACGTATACATAATTGTTGAGTCTAATATCTATCTGTTAGATCTGGAGTCAACCGTTATAAATATACAACTCCAAACTGCTGAAGCTAAACTTGTGTGCGGATTTTGGTTAGTACTATATTACGACTCTAGTGAGTCTGAATAAGGTTACACTAATATCTAATTATAAACTTAAAAAGAACAAGAGAACAATATGGTAACCGTCTTATCATGTTAATTTTTTATTAATTCTTAACTTATTATACAGTAACTTATTATTTAATTGCACCATGTGTATAAGGTTACATTAATATTTAAAATGACCTAAACAAAAATAACGAGAAGAACAATAGATAACCGTCTTCTCATGTTAATTGTTATTAATTTTAAACTTATTCTTAAGTAGGAACTTATTACTTAATTGCACATGAACATTAAAAATATTTTTCAATACAAGCACATAGGAAATTATTATCAATTTGTGTAATCCATTTTCTTAGTTTAGTCTTAAAAGCTAACACGTTAGAACTATTTCTAATATCTTTCGGTATTAAATTAAAAATTCTAGCACCTAAAGATTCTGGAGATTTTGTCCTATCTTTTTGTTTGTTCTCTAATGTTTTTTGTTCGTTTAATTTACTTTTGGTATTATAGCTATGTATGATTTGCTGTAGTTCACCACTGTTTTTATATTGATATGTGGCAATGTTTTTGAAATATAGTGTTCTAATGTTATATAATTTGGTTTCTGCAAATAAAAGGTCTGTCGGAAATCTTTGGTTTTCATCGTACGATATTTTAATTTGGATTACTTCCAGATTTTTTAAATAACTGTAGGCTGCCCAACCCCAAACAGCAATTCCATACTCCAGAATGGATTGTACCAGACCATAGTATACTATTTTCAAGTTTTTGAAATCCAATATACATTTTAAATTTCTGAATTTGTATAAGATACCTCTTTGTTGGCAAATTAGCTTATCAAAATGATCATTCCATTTCATATGTTTATCAATATATACTCCTAAGCATTTTATAGAGTCAACTGGTTCTAGAACTATGTTCGTAACGACACGAATATTGTTAAACGTTGGGAGCTTATAATTGTGACAAGTAAAGGGAATATATTTTGTCTTGCTGTAATTTACAGTTAAAAGTTTGTAATCGAACCAGTTTTTGATTAATTGGAGATCTTTTTCGACCTTTTCTTAGAGATTGTCCATGTTGTGCCTTTATAGAAAATAGCGGTGTCATCGGCAAAGGAAATAATTTCACCTTTAGAAGGTAGATTAAATATTTCATTGACATATACCATAAATCGTAATAGGCCAAGTACTGTTCCTTGTTTACGGTGTCGAAAGCTTTAGCTAAATCTATAAATATACATACTGATCGATTATTGGTATCCAAAGTATTTTGTGTTTTATTTATTAAATCTATTAATACATCTGGTGTTGATTTATGTTCTTGAAAACCATACTGACTTGAGGATATTAAATTATACTTGCTAATGAATTTAGTTAACCGAACGTTTAGTATTTTTTCGAAAATTTTAGCAAGACTTGAAATTAATGAAATTGGCCTGTAATTTTCCGAAAGACTACCGTCGCCTTTTTTATGCAATGGTTTAATCACTATCGTTTTAAATATTCTGGGACAGATTCCAGATACGAATATTTTGTTAATTACTATTGTTAGGGCCTGTGCTATGATATCCTTATTGTTATTGATTATATCTGATGTAATTCCATCAATGCCAGGTGCTTTTTTCCCTTTTAATTCGTTTATGTATTTTTTAACTTCGCTCTCATCAGTAGGAGATAAGAACATTGTGTTTGGATTTGTCCTATGTTTAAATAAATTTGTTGGTGCCTTGGTAATTTTGCTAGCGAATTGTTTCCCCACTTGCTAATTTAAAGCATTAGCTATTTCTTTATTCGAAGATGTTTGTTATGTTGTTGACTTCTTCTTTTGTGTTGTTTTATTTACGATGTTCCATAAATTTTTACTATCAGGATTTTTGTTTATTTTATTTTTTTAATAACTCTTTTAGGCAACTCTTATAAGAGTATTTAGGGTATTTCTATAGATTGATAATTATTTTTGGCGACAACATCATTTATATTCCTTTTCCATATATTAAATAAGTTTTGTTTAGTGTTGGTGGATTTAACAAGTCCCGCTGTAATCCATTCTTTCCGTTTTACTTGATTCCCATTTATTTTTATAAGTGTGGTTGACTTTGTGATTGCAGATTTCATTTGATCTACAAGAACAGTTGTTGCTGCTTCAGTTTCTATATTTGATAAGTTTTCTAGTGAAATATTATTTATTAGGTTTTGTTAAAACTTTCTTTGATTAAATCTCTTTATAAGTTTTGCGCCATGCGCTGGATCTGCATTATCATTTATGCTATAAATCGAATTTATGACACTATAATGGCTGTTATATTGGTCTCTAATATGACTGGATCAAAATTTTACAAAAATGTGATCGATGCAAGTTTTGGATTATTTATCGATTCTTGAAGTGATTCATACCCTAGTTCACTAAGAATATTTAAGTATTCATGACTGCAGTCATGGTTGCCTAAGATATCTATGTTAATATCTCCTACTATAAAATTATAATCCGAATATTTCCTGGTTGTTATGTATTGTAGATCAATATTAAACTGATTGAGACTGGTTGATGGAGGTCTATATATAGCAGCAACACTAATAGTTTTATTTAAGTGTTCTCAATTGGTTTCTATAATGTGTGTATTGTTGATGTGGTGCAAAGTTGTCTTGTGGTTAAATTTACTTTTGACATATACAACTACACCATCATTTTGATTAACATGACTCTGGTTATAAATCATTTCATATCCATGTGTGTGAAAGAAATTGGTGTCCATTATATTCCAAGTTTCGGTTAAAATTATCATATCAAAGACATTTTCGAACTGACTTAAAAATATTAACAATTCATCAAAGTATGAATTGATTCATATACTAGTTACTAAGTAATTAGTTTGTTCACGAATTAATTCTACTTTGTGTAAGAGGAACAGCATGTGTCATCAGCTATGCGGGTGGATCTCTTTCTGCGTGGAATTTTGTCACGGCATGCAAGCAATTGGTACAACTAGACTTATTTTTATGTTTACAGTCTTTTATGCTGTGATTACCTGCGTAATGGCTACAGGTTAAATTGTTTTTGCAATCTACAGTTTTATGGTTAAATTGGTGACATTTGTAACATTTGAGAATATTTAAATCTTCCCTTATCAGTCGAGATCTCCATCCAATATTTATTTCTTTGTTGACAATTTTCCTGAAGTTACAACCTATTGCTTCTAGGTAAATTATCCATTTATTGGTTTTTTCTGCTGTCTGCTGTATATTATTTTTATATTGTCTTCTTCATTTATATCATAATTAAGAGCCCTCATGTCTTCAAGCAATTCTTCCGTCGTATATTTTACTTCTTATAAATTTATCTTCATGAAATTTTGAATAATCCAATATTTATTGCATTCTCTCGAAAGTTCAAATAAAAAAGGTGGGATCTAAATTTAGATCTGAATTAAAGGAAAACTTGCAATCATAAACATCAAAAATTCCAAAAGTAAAAATGATAAAAGTAAAAGTAATAAAGTGCCAGCAAAAAGCCAATGTTTTAAATTTTAATATAATGCGAGTTAAATGTACCTTACCATTAAATCAATGGCACTTTTCACAAAATTTAGGCGGAAACCCAAAAATGGCTTCCTAATCAACATAAGGTTCATCAAGTAAATGAAGAAAAGGACGCTTAGGATGTCAGATGATATGGCGGTGCGCGAACAAACGTGCGCAAAATTAATTCTACGATATGGAAGTATATAAACCTTTAAGAAAAATATGCAACTAAGTTACACCAAAATGCAAATTAAGTGGCCTACCACAACTTATAAATCATTAATAATTAAAAACTCTTTTTTCTTATATTTTACGACTAAATGAACGAAGAACGTAAAAGATTCGTTACAAGTAACCGTTTCTCAGAAGCGCTAGTCGTTTCCTCTACAGAAAACAACTCGCCGTAGCTGAGGCTAAATTGAACCAAGCTCCGCAAGGTCAAAATTTATTGATATCGTATTACAATTTCATACAAATCAATTTTCAAGGTCAAAGTTTATTGATCTGCAGGGTGTCATTAAAAATCAATGACTTTCGTAACTGGATTTGCGCATTCGCGGGTGAATACCAAGGTCACCTGCAATTCTTAGAAATATGTAAAAATAGAATCAGTTTATGGAAACAAGCAGAATGACAGGTTGTCTATGCTAAAAAGTAGACCTAATATTACAATTCTTAGAAATCGAAAAACAGAGCGCTCGATCTGAAAGATGGTGGTGGGAGAAATTTCAAGGTCACCAAGCAATTCTTAGAATTTTTGTCGAGTTAAGGCCATGTGTGTGTTAATTCCTAGAAATCAATTTTCACCTGCAGGGGTATCCATGTGTTGAAGTTCGTCAAGGTCAAATCGAAAAATAGAAATTAGAAGGCTACCAGCATCAAGCTCAAAGAAGTCATAGGTCATTTCTGGATCACATTATACGAATTTCTGTGTTGAAGTTAGTCAAGGTCAAATCTAAAAATAGAAATGGGAAGGTCATCAGCAAATCATAGGGAGGGGGTTTGAAGTAGATGTGGAAGTGGTTAAGGTATTTAAGTAGTAATGTGCAAATAAAATTGATTCAATATGTGGATGTTTTACGCAGCGGAATCATGGACCAAGGCTGTAGATGCACGTACGGCCGTGGAACGTTTACTTTAACATTTGACGGCATTGGCATTTGATGCTGATCATGAGGCAGTATATGGTTTAGGATGCTTTTATACGGAAGAGTACTGTCATGCACATGCAACGAAATATGAGGGTGGCCTAAAATTATGTGAACAGTATTTAAAGGAACGATATTGTTTGACTTGTTTAATACAAAAGTTAAGTGTGGCAAAACTAGAAGAGTTCACTCTAGATTTGAAGGAGTGGGATGTTAGGGATACCAGTGAAGATGAAGAGGGAGAAGAAGAGGAATACTAAGGGTGTTAGTCAGTTACTAATTATATTTTCTCGATTAAAAAATGATGTATAGGAACGATATTGTTTGACTTGTTTAATACAAAAGTTAAGTGTGGCAAAACTAGAAGAGTTCACTCTAGATTTGAAGGAGTGGGATGTTAGGGATACCAGTGAAGATGAAGAGGGAGAAGAAGAGGAATACTAAGGGTGTTAGTCAGTTACTAATTATATTTTCTCGATTAAAAAATGATGTATAATTAAAAAATGAAGAGTTTAATTGTTGTTGTGTTCTTTTTGAGATTATAAGTTCAAGTGACGTACATTTGTAATAATAAGTCTTGAACAATGTCTCAAAAAAGGACGTCAGATCCTGATATGAAGGCTTTAAGGAAATCTGGATGTATGGCTAGTAAACGTTATAATGAGGCGCTGAAAATACGTATTAAGAACGATGTCAACCTATCGTTTCGTGGAAACAGGAAGGGGGGTCTGTTTCCCAAAACAAATAGCCGTTTCCCAAAACTGACCAACACTCAGTTTGATGTTAAAGGCACTCACCACTACCAATGCGTACGGTCTGTTTTTAGAAATCTAAATAACGAATCAGTTCACGGAAATGTTGGATAGAGCATGACTGCTAATGTAAACTCCTCAATTTTCATCTATGCCACTTTACAAATAACTGAGATAATTGAACGTTCCCAAACTAACTAGAAAATAAGGTTTGATAGGAACTATTACTAGGAAAAGAAAATTTTATGTAAGAATGTTCAGGATCATTACAAAGTATACCTTTTCATCTGAAAAACATCAAGGTTTCGTAGTTTAATAAAAAAATTCAGTATAGTACATTGGCGTGGAAATTAGGGATTAAAGTGTTGTACTGCCCCTTGCGTTCTAAGCTAAAACCAATGCACTTTATATTGTTGGTGGTCGTAACTTATTTTTGGGTCACCCTACATACAAAATTTTACCATTAAGAAAACTGCAGTCAAAAATAAAAATCGACGTGTCCGAGCGTTTCTCCAAAAACTAGACCCTTAAACTTTAAATGAATTTAGACATATCTGGGACTATATATACAGGGTGACATAGAGAAAAGTGACATGCATAACGCCACCCGATAGAGGACACTAAAATAAGAAAAAAAGTTCCTATGAACTTAGGTCCGCAACGCCTTCGTTTAAAAGATATAGGGTGTTGAAGTTTAATTATTTTTTTGTTTTCTTTTTAATATCTTTTTACAATGATGTAATAAGCGGACGAAATTTTGGTAATTTTTGGCAATTAGCCCGGTCCAAACCCTTCGATGTTTGCCGACAAGGTCAAACGTTGCGAATTTTGGCAATTTTCGGCAGTTGGCTCGGGCCAAATCCTTTGATGTTTGCCGCCAAGGTCAAAGTTCATTGACCTAGTGGGAACTATATTTTGGCAATTTTCGGCCTGGGACCAAACCCTTTGCGGCCAAAGCCAAACGTGGGAATTTTGGCAATTGGCTCCGGGCCAAATGTTTTTATGCTGCTGAGGCCAAACGTGAGAATTTTGGCAATTTTTGGCAATTGTCCCGGCCTTTGATGCCGTCAACGTCAAAGCTCATTGACCTCGTGGCAACTATATTTTGGCAATTGGTGAAAGTAGGTCAAGGTTAAGAGGTTCGTGAATTGTTTAAATTCAGTCAAGCTCTTCAAAGTTAAATTCTAGGAAATAGCAAATAAGCGTTCCTATTTCTCAATTCTAAGAATAGAATCAGTTCGTGGAAACAAGAACAATGATAGGGTTGTTGTCCATACTAAAACCTACAGCAAGGTTAGATGGTTCTTGTAATAATAAAAAGATTATGCTTACAGTATGTGGGTTTTTATTTACATACTACAACTGTCATAACCACCAGGATTTGCCGCAGGCTGAGGTAGTTTGATGCTGCTATCCTTATAATTTCTATTTTTCGATTTGACCTTGACTAACTTCAACACATGGTCTTAACTCGACCAAATTCTAAGAATTGCTTTGTGACCTTGAAATTTCCCCCACCACCATCTGTTTTTCGATTTCTAAGAATTGTAATATACCATTTGGTCTACTTTTTAGCATAGACAACCTGTCATTCGGCTTGTTTCCATAAACTGATTCTATTTTTAGATATTTCGAAGAATTGCAGTTGACCCTGGTATTCACCCGTGCATGCGCAAAGCCAGTTACAAAAGTCATTGATTTGCAATATGACACTCTTCGGATCAATAAACTTTAACCTTAAACATGTATGTCTTAGGAACATAATATGATACCCCTCACGAGCTGATTCTATGTCTAGATTTCTAAGAATATGATACCCCTGTGTTGGGAAACAGATCTCTGTTTTTGGGAAACTGCTATCTGTATTTGGGAAACAGATACCTGTTTCGGAAAACGGCTATCTGTCTTTGGGAAAAGGATCCGGTTTTCGGGGAAACTACCTCAGCCTGCGGCAAATCCTGGTGGTTATGACAGTTGTAGTATGTAAATAAAAACCCACATACTGTAAGCATAATCTTTTTATTATTATAAGAACCATCTAACCTTGCTGTAGGTTTTAGTATGGACAACAACCCTATCACTGTTCTTGTCTCCACGAACTGATTCTATTCTTAGAATTGAGAAATAGGAACGCTTATTTGCTATTTCCTAGAATTTAACTTTGAAGAGCTTGACTGAATTTAAACAATTCACGAACCTCTTAACCTTGACCTACTTTCACCAATTGCCAAAATATAGTTGCCACGAGGTCAATGAGCTTTGACGTTGACGGCATAAAAGGCCGGGACAATTGCCAAAAATTGACAAAATTCCGACGTTTGGCCTCAGCAGCATCAAAGCATTTGGCCCGGAGCCAATTGCCAAAATTCCCACGTTTGGCTTGGATCGCAAAGTGTTTGGTCCCAGGCCGAAAATTGCCAAAATATAGTTCCCACTAGGTCAATGAACTTTGACCTTGGCGGCAATCATCAAAGGATTTGGCCCGGGCCAACTGTCGAAAATTGCCAAAATTCCCAACGTTTGACCTGTCGGCAAACATCGAAGGGTTTGGACCGGGCTAATTGCCAAAAATTACCAAAATATTGTCGGCAAACATCAAAAGATTTGGCCCGGGCCAATTGCCAAAATATAGTTCCCACGATACGCAAAATCTTTCCACACTCTTCCAAATTTTCCACGGTCAAGTGTAGGAATACCTACTTAGGTAAACAATGTTAGCTAAGAAGCGAAAGTGTGTAGGAGGTTTAGTGAATACTCTAATCAATAAACTTCCAAATTGTCTGATTACCAGCATTGTGGCCCTTGTATAAATTTAGAAAAACGACCCTCACGTGGTTACCCAGGTATTAATCAATTAGATGACCAGTGCAAACTACATATCAGTTACTGAGATTTAGAAAGTAGACGTAAAACAGATCAAATTTTAGAAGAAAAAGCTTGGTAACGCTTTAAATCATCAGACGCAACATTAGCTAAAGAACTGCAGCTTTAGCCGCCGGTGCCACCAGGAACAAACGTCGATGCAATCAAAAGAATAAATCGTTATACAATGTTGGAAATTTATTGCACATACGAAAAACAATAACTAAAAAAATTAAACCTAACGGAAATTTTACATACACAATAAAGTAAGCGCTTTCAAAACTTGTGGATTAGGGGAACAAATAAACATTAAAGTCTCTAGGGTAATTCCCTTACCTAAAGAAGGAGGGTTTTACCATTTCTTATTCCGTTATTCGCAGGCTTATCGTCAATCGATGCCTAGCTGGTGGCGCATCTAGAAATGCCGAAAAATTGCAAGAAGAGACAACATGCCATAATCGCATGATGGAATCTGCAAACAACTTACATTTGAAATAAACAGTTCATTTTAAATTGATTTTACTAAAGGAAATAGCATTATTCGCATGGTAGGGGTTGAGTGTAAAATATTAGAACCAAATATTGTACACACATCTGCGTCAGACATCCAAATACTTAAACACACATTTACACGTAAAGTGCAACATTATAAAAGAATTTTATCGAAACGGGAAACCTGCAAAAGTATTATATGAGATTGACGTTTCAGTTACACCAGGTTATCTTTTAGATAAAACTCCAAACAATAATCAATATTTAGAAGTAAACACCCACATAATTAGTATTATAACAATTAATTTGACTAATCAAAAGGGCAAATTAATAGATTTTGGTGAAAGTGAACCATTCAGAGTACGCTCGAAACTAAAAGAACATGGGTCTGAGAATGAATCAGGGACCAATTACATCTTTCAGAAATTTATATAAAAGACAATATACTACTGCAAGTCGTTAATTAGTAATCAACCTTCATTGCGGTAAACGTCTGCAGAGAAATTGGTTTAAAAGTTCTCACCGACAATGGCCGAATCATTAAACGTCTTTCAAAACGTTCATTTTGGCGATACTATAATTAAACCAAATATTCACACTTATCTTTCTTTTCCCAACTTTCTTTTCGAAGAAATTCGTTATGAGTTAGGTGGTCAAAGAGTGGGCGTTTTCAGAAATCCAGGAATAACGTCTGAACTTAAGGGATATATTCCTTATACAGCAAGCAAAAGCAAAGCACTAAGCCATTTGGGGTGGTCACCGAAGAATGAAGAGCCATTACAAGTAGCATTCGATGAGAAAAATGGAGAAAAATCTTTTACAGTGTGCATACCATTCAACCCCATATTTGGAATAAATGAGGATTATCGTCAAGTAATTGTGAATATGCGTTAAGAGTTGATTTTGATTCAATCTAGAAGCGGTACAAACTGTTACTATGATGCAACAATAAGCTTAAATAAAATTCAATGGAAAATACCGCACTTAACACTTCGTGATGCTGCGAAACTTAACTTGTTTGATGGAATCAATAAAAATTCTATTGTTACTGTTCCATTTCTTCAATGGGAGTTGTCTGAATTACATGCTTTAAAACAAGCAACCTCAGACATATGGCCAATAAAAACGTCAACGCAACTGGAAAATCACATTGGATAATAGTTGCATTCCAACAAGGTAAAAAATACACAAAGTCGGCATAGGTTGAAAATTTTGATCACATTAAAGTACATCTGAATGCTGAGTATTATCCATATGGATCAATGCATTTGAACTGAAGTGGTAATCAATACGTACCTACCTATCACAATTTTTTGAAATACCGATGTGATTACTCTGGTGAAGACACTAAACTGTACTTATACTGAAACGCGAGCTCCGTCCGCCAGCCTAATCTGAAAGAGAGAGCCGCAAGTGACATTTCTGCCCTACTCTCGAACTTACGCATATGCGTAGACCAGTCGATTGTCATGTGGCAATCTTTGAAAAGGATTTGATTTTTGATATATTTTGAATACTTTAATGTGAATTTTTCAATAATAATTTGTTAATAACATGGGCATTTACAGATATCCATTGAAACTTATTTTACCTACTTATACTCAGTCATTTTACAAAAATAATGAACTATAAATATAATTTCAAAGTGTAACCAATGGTATGCGTTAAACTAAGGGTTTTATTACCCATAAAAGGTGTAAAGTACATTTTATAAATTAAACGTAGTTACACGTGTCCGCATAATACATTCTAAATTTATCGGTATGTATAAAAATTGTAATCAATTTGTAAAGATATATAAAACAAACCTGATGACAACAATTATATAAGTCAGTGCATAAACCCAAACAACAGTAAGCAGTATAGTACATATCGTGTGGAACACAGACGACCTTCTAACCTACAAAATGGAAATTAAAAGAAAAAACCGCTGCTAAATTATCTGCCGTACTGCTTTCCCATATATATAAATAAATAACTTCAAAGCCCACAATACCTGAATTTGAGTCTATTGGTTTTTAAACACGATAATTCCCCATTTTTGATCCGCCATTTTCAATTGTTTAATTTTGACAAATGATTTATTCTTAGCGATCTTAAAAACCCCCAATACCCAACTTTCAAAAAAATTTTGCACCCTAAAAACGCTGCGCCACTGTCAGTTTTTAAAATATTATGATTTAGATAATGTTTTACAACGTTGGAAAATTGATCATTAGCCCACAATATCTGAATTTTAGTCATATCGGATTTTAAATACAATAATCCCCCATTTTTGATCTGCCATTTTGAATTTTTTAATTTTGACAAATGATTTATTCTTAAGGATTTTACAAACCTCAATACTTGACTTTCAAAAAAATCGGTTGATAATTAAAAAATGCACAATTTTGCACCCTAAAAACGGTGCGCCACTAGTTATCCTAGATATCCCCCGCACACGCACGCGCGCACACACGCACGCACATACGCACGCACCCACACACACGCACGCCCGCGCACACACACATACACACACACACACACACACACACACACACACACACACACACACACACACACATACCCTCCCCCCCCCACGCACACACAACACTTGTCATTGCCATGTCATAATTTATTGTTTCTCTCTTTAATTTATAGTAATAATTATATTGAGGTAGATATACATTTATTTGTGTTTACTAGACTTAGTTTTGCCCTTGTAAAAAAAGGGTGTCCGTGTCCGCGATGGCGAAGGACGTTGAAGTGCAATTTCAAGACGCATTACAAATATTGGTTGAATTAACTGGTAGTTTAAGGCAATATTTAAAGCAAAATATATTAAAGTCAGCAAGTAGTTTGAGAAATTTATATAATAAGCTAGTAATTCAATTAAAGAATAAAGAAATTGAAAATAAAAATTTAGAATCCCAATTTTCACAATATCAAATGTCAAAAATGACAATACATTACCTACCAGGAGGCGGTAAACAAAGGAATGTAGGAAATGGTGCCGATGACAAGTTTCACATGTCTTATCTACATAAATAGGAATTTTTATAAATGGTTTAAATATGACTTTCAATGCCAAACTGCTAGGTCACTGGTGGTGTAGTAGTAGGAGCCGCCTTCCACGCTATTGGTGCGGGTTCGAATTTCGGCCATTTATTTCTTGTTGTTCTTGATGCAGTAGTTTTGTTTATCTAATCTACTTTTGTTAGGTTACAGTAGTTTTGTTTATCTTATCAAAAATAGGAACTCTACAAATAGATACTCGCCAGCGCCTTGTTCAGACAGCTACGATGACGTCACACATCGACCCACATCCTATGTTTCTTTGTTTATCGCTTCCTTACCTACCTGACAATAAAATATAGTACGCGGAAGTTTTAAGAGGAAGCCTTAAATCTACTGAAACACAAATGTATAAAGTAATTGTTAAATCTAAATCAAAGCAAAGTGCAGATTACATCAAAACAATTACTAGAAGCACATAATTGTGTTATTATGTGTTATAAGTAAAGTAAATCCAGTAGAAATGAAAATTGGAATTGTCATTTAAGTCAACTAGAGATGGGAAAATAGTAATTGAATCTCAATCTATGAGATGTGTGAAGTTAGCTTGGGATTCGGATTCGTTATTTCCCCAGATTCGTTTTTTTACAGTGGACCAAATAACTCTTGCGTAAAATTTAATTTAGAACAAAAACATTACATAATGTTGAATTGTGTTATCATAAAATAGCAAAATACATCGCTAAGGTGCATACGTTAGCACTTCTTAAAAAAAGCAGAAAAGTGCCACAGATATTTCTTAATTTTAGGAGGCGCGAATCAACAAAATCAAACATTTAGGCATTTGCCGCTCAGGATTCACATATTTTTATTTCAGATAACGATAGTAAGCGTTTCTGCCTTTTTAGACACAAATATTTATCTTATTTATTTTTAGCTGTCGCTGTAGCCCTGGATTTGCATATTTTTATTTTAGATAATGAAGGAACATGTAAATACACACAACATACCAAAAAATTGAAGTGCGTGTCTCTCTACTTTTCTATATATAAAGATTTATTTTTCGCGATCGCGAATCAATAAATTCGCATGTGGGCGACCTTCCGCCCTGGATTTGTGCATTTTTATTTTAGATAATGAAGGAACATGCCAAAAAATTGAAGTGCGTGCCTCTCTACTTTTCTAGATATAAATATTTATTTTCCGCTCTGTATTTGCATATTTTTATTTTAGATAATGAAGCAACATGTAAATACACACAACATACCAACAAATTGAAGTGTGTGTCTCTCCACTTTTCTAGATATAAATATTTATTTTCCGCGGTCGCAAATTAATAAATTCACACGTGGGACATTTTCCGCCCTGGATTTGCGTATTTTTACTTTAGATAATGAAGGAACATGTAAATACACACAACATACCAAAAAATTGAATTCCGTGTCTCTCTACGTTTCGAGATATAAACATTTATTTTTCGCGGTTGCGAATTAATAAATTCACACGTGGGCGAGCTTCCGCCCTGGATTTGCGTATTTTTACTTTAAATAATGAAGCAACATGTAAATACACACAACATACCAAAAAATTGAAGTGCATGTCTCTCCACTTTTCTAGATATAAATATTTATTTTCCGCGGTCGCAAATTAATAAATTCACACGTGGGACATTTTCCGCCCTGGATTTGCGTATTTTTACTTTAGATAATGAAGGAACATGTAAATACACACAACATACCAAAAAATTGAAGTGCGTGTCTCTCTACGTTTCTAGATATAAATAAAAATTGAAGCGCACGTCTCTTTCTATTAATATTTTTCTTAAATGAAGTTTATTTTGGAGATAATCACAAGTTTTAAGTTTTTATTTTGTTGTATTTGTGCTTCTGCATAAGAGGGGGCAATCACAGCCATTTTATGATAGGTTGCTTGTTATATCAGAAAGAAGTTTGGCTTGTTTGATATTTGTTGTTGTGGATTTTTTGCAGTGATGTAGGATAATCATGACTAAGTTTTGGAATTTAGCTATCGATATTGTTTTGCATTCAAATTTTTTATTTTCTTTCATTTATACCTGTTTCAATCATAAAAAAGGGTTGTTTACATAACAAATTCCCCATAATTTTAGTTTTATTTATTTCCTTACGATAAGGTCATTAGAGTTACGAATAATACCAACTCGCTATTTTCGTATCTGGGTTTCATTTTCATTGAATGCACTAAAATTTTATTATTACTGTAGATACCTATAGTCTTTGTATAGGTATTAAGTTTACACGGATGAAAGGAATGGTAATGTTAGTATCGCATGAGTTGTGTCCCTAGAGCCATCGTAGATTGCAAATATGGATTGTAATGAAATTGATAGGGATATCAATAATTAATTTATGTTTACTGAAAACATCGAAGTTATTGCACGTAGTAAGCTTAGCGATTATTTTTATTTACTAACGATTGATAAGTATTTAGTTTTTGAAAGTCGTGTAAAGGGGATAGATAGAGCTACTTAGTGAAACAAATTTTAAAAAATGATATATTATGCATTAGCGGTATTGTAGATATGCATTTCTTTCGAAAGACTTTACAAACAAATTATACTTTAAACGAAGACTTTAAAAGTGCATGTGTTATTGAAAATTTAATTCTTTAATGTATCTTACATATCGTCTACGGTCCACGTATTCATGTCATGTTGAGCAAATTCCAATTTTTTTCCTTTGCTGAAATTGTTATTTCACTTTACCTACCATTTGCTTTATCCTCCTTTAAAATCGAAATGCTTTTCAGTTGTCATAATCCTTAACATCCATTCTAAGAAACTTACGTATTTAGTATGGACCTTTAAAAATTTTTGGCAATTGTATCAATACAAGCGTGCTATACCTACGTGGTTCTCATACATTTTGGGATGTCTATGGTTTTATTTTAAAGCATTCATTAAAAAGTATTTGTGTATGTAAAATTAGATTGAGCAGTACCGTAAACCGGGTATATGTGGAACGATTTTTACACATTTTTCTAAATAATTTCGCTTGTGATTGGAAAAGTATAATTTTTTTTTATTTAGGCGGTTTGGAGATTGTTTATACATATAAATTATAATACTGTGAATGGACCAGAGCGCCAAATTGCTATTTATTTTTAAAATAATTCAGTTCCATATAACCCCATATGTTGGGGATATATGGAACAACAACATTTTTGGATATAAAACACTTATAAATTTTATACTGACCTATATAACTTAGATGTATAACCTATATGGAATGATTCTAGACCTAAAAAAATGGCAATTTTGAAATAAAACTTGTTAATTATATAGTGTCCTATAAACCTCTATGGAATGATTATAGGGAAACATAGGGAGTTTAATCTTTCCAACAAAATCTCAAAATGAAAAACCGGAATTTACATAAAATTTTATTACAAAGAAAACGTTCTTATAAACAAAAATACACTCTTTTATAAAACAAAAAATAAACTCTCGACATGAATAATGTATTATAATGAAATATCTTGTTCAAATGTATAAATGCCTCTGTAACTTTTATGAGCTGAGAGACGAAATTTAATTTGCTCTAGAGGCACTGTATTTTTGTCATCAATGTTAGGAAAAATAAACTTATTTTTGTGTTCTTTGAAACTTCATAGACAATTAATAATAATACTCTTCTCATCTCTTATTTCTAATACTTCTGAAACAAATTGCTTAGAAGTCTCTTTTTTAGTTTTACCATTATAAATAAATTCACAAATCACAAAACTGCCAATAACAATATCACAAATCTGTTGCACAGGAACTTTGAAGTTTCGTTCAGTCTGAGGTTCGGCTTCAGTCTCATCAGATTCACTTTCTATTTCTGAGTTGTTATCTTCACTACTTCCAATGTCTTCTTGAAGTGACACTTCAAGTTGGGTATTCACGGTTTCAATATTTTGAATGTCTTGTAGATCTAATGGTGCAGGTGCATTCGAGGTATGTAAATCTGCCAAAGATATTGATCTCCCAGCCGGTACGTCTATTTTTTTACTACGTTTTTTATTTGGTATTTCTGGGATTGCAGTGTTTCTTTGCATTATAGTTTCAAATGATTCAGTCATAGCAAGCTCATTTATTCTACGCCCTGATGGAATTAATCTGTTCAACACTTTTTCTCTATCAACAGGAATAATTCCGCATGCTTTAAACCCTGCTTTAATATTATTTGCCATAGTTGGTTTCAGTTTTTCTAGTAGTTTTCTTAGTAAGCCAGGGTAAGCAGTTTTTGGTAGTACTCCACGGTGTCTTTTTTTCCAGTCCGTAAGAATATTTCGCCAAGCTGTTTTAACGGGGTGAAATACGGATACATCTAAGGGTTGGCAAATATGAGTGCTGTTTGGTGGTAAGAATATAAACGCAATATTGTGTTGTTCGCATTCTCTGATAACTCGTTCAGACAAATGGCTTTGTAGATTGTCACCGACAATCACTAGCTTTCCCTCTTTGTCTCTAAAATAACGCAATGCAACTTTGAAGAACCAATCTTCAAATATTGCACCATCAAACCACCCATTTGAGGAACGGTTGTACAGAGTGCCAGTTGGTCCACCTTCCAACTACTCTGGGTATAGATTTTTCGATTTATATATGACGTATAAAGGAAGTAACTGTCCATCTCCAGTAAAAATAAACATTATTGAAGTAGACGACTTTGAGTTATCCAAAATTCTCCTGGCATGTTTATTGCCCCTCTTCACGTAGACTTTCTGCTTACCAGGATCATCGGTAGTATTGGTCTCATCGTAATTGATAACATTTTCTGGCGGAACACTGCATAGTAATTTGAAGTTCATCAAAGTATTTGTTTATCATTTCAGGTGTTACTTCAGCTCGACTACGTTTAATATTGTCTGAATTTCTTTGAGCTAGCTCACGATTCCCACTCAAAAATGCTTTAATCCAGTCTTCGCCAAGCACGTTGTCTTCAAAACGCCTAATTATTACACCTTTACGATTTAAATATAGTTGAACGAATTCTTTGATGTCTTGCTTTGTAAATGGGTACCCATAATTTGCTGCTGTTAGCATGGCGTTTGAGACATTTCGTTCTTCCGTAACACTTAACACAGTTGGTTTTCCAAGTTTATCTGAATATGTGCCCCTATATTTATGGTAGAGAGTAGTTTTTGGCACTCCATACAAGTCAGCAGCTTGCCCAAATGACATGCCACGTTCCAGAATTGCCTCCAGACCCAACTCTATATTTTCTTGATTGTAATTTCTACGATATTTTGTTCCCAGAACATGTCTGTGTTTACGCGACATCGTTCCATATATCCCCTGTGAAAGACCAAAATATGTAAAATTACATTTTTTGCCTTTTGTGATTAATTATTGAATTCAACAAAAGTCGGAATATAATGTTAAGGTTATGTTCTAAAATAAAGTTGATTGGGGTTATAATTTACCTAGCTTCACAAGAGAGCTACAAAGGAGACTATTCGACATATCTAAATAGCGAACAATTTTATTTTATAAATATAACCGAATAACAAAGTTACTGTTTGAATATTTGCTGCTTTGACAGGCTACTGCCATTTGACAAGTCAGTCAACTTAACATACTGAAAAAAAAATCACTAGATGGTTAATCACTGTTAAAATATCACGGTATATTTGAAATGTCTACCTCTTGTTCCGTATAACCCCGGCTGTTCCATATATACCCGGTTTGCGGTACCTATAATGAGGAAAACAACATTTTGCATTTCTTTGGAGGCTTTATCCGCTGCAATTGCTGCTAACGTTGATTGTTCTCTGTCGTTAATGGCCGCGTTACAAAAAAGGGATTCCAAATTCTTAAAGTGCGTTATAAATTCAGTACAAGAATTCGGTGTATTGTCAAAGTGCCTACATAAATCGGATCAGCATACGCGTAAATTTGTGGATGGTGTACGATTATCATTAACAACTACATTAAAGAAGAACATAAGTGATGTAGAAGAGAAAGTAATTGCTTTATTACATCATAAAAAAAATTACTCTGAAGAAGGGATCCATACTCAGAAGGATACTTTCCGTTCCGAGTTATATCCAGGTAAGAGAAAAATTGTTTACATAAATAATTTAAACAGAAAGAATTTCAGTTTCATGGATACTTAAACGAACACACTATTATAAAGATATTTAGTCTTTATTAATTAAAATTTTGGGACAAATATTTCTTTATTGATATTGGTCAGTACTGTAGTTGTCATCAGTGTTGGGTAAGATCCATTTATTTAGGATCTAGATACAGATCCAAACACATTTTTAAAAACTGATCTAGATAAAGATCCAAGATCCGTACGTAAAAATGGATCTAGATAAAGATCAAAGATCCTTGAAATGGGATCTAGATCTTTTATAAAGATCCGACATTCCTAAAATTGTTTCGAGATTTTTCTAATTATTAATATTATCTTTAATTGCTAGTATTGCTACTGATGAGTAGTACTCCCATTCCCATGATCATTTTTCATGTAATACAAATATTAGTCCGTAAGGTTAAATTATTAAGAAAAATAATATACAAATATAATTTTTATAGGTTTTATTGAAAACTGACATTAATTATTTAACGCACTACAAATTACAAAATTAGTATTAGGTACACATTTACACTTGCAAGTTGCAATTTAATTGTTAATTTAATTAACACATAGGTCTAACTTATAAGGATAAGGATTTATCTAAATTATTTAAGTATACATTACAATTACATTTTATTATCTAATTTTATTTTATTTTTTTTAAAATTAATAGCATCTCAAATATATCATCACCAATCTATTCTACGGAGTTAAAATTGTCCACCCATAAAAATCACTTTCAACGGGGCAGATGAAGGAATATGAATTATAATTTAAAGATTTCTTTTATGAAAGGGCAATTTAATTGCTCATAGTTAGTGCTTGTTCTTTAAAATAATTTGCAATTCTGATCAAATGTTGTTTGCGATTAGTATTTATTTTTAAAAATCAAAGAATTTCTGGCAGAGTTTTTTGATAAGTGTGAACTGAATTTCTTTTGAATTATTAAGATTTTCTGAAATCCGGAATTGTTAAGTTCACAAATTAATTTGCTTTAGACAGAATGCTGTTTTTTTAAAGGGTAATTTTAACCACTTAATTTAAATTTTGGGTTAGAAATTGGGAAAAGTATTCGTACTAGAATTTTTAATATCCATTATATTAAAAACTCTTGTAACTTAATTAAACATTCTCTATAATTTAAACAATACAAGTTTTCTCATTGCTTTAAAAGCTTTATATTGAAACGTTTGGCAAAACGTACCTAACTACAAGTTTTTCATTTCGATAATTTATTTCAAGGCTATAGTTTTAACAGAAATATTTCTTTAAAAACACAAAATCTGAGGTTGGAACCGTTTAATATTTTAATAACTTAAATCTTAATTTTGCTTAATTTAAGTTATTTAAATCATCCAAATACATGGAATTCCAACGGTAGGACAAGGAACTTTCAATTTGATTCACCGCGAATTTTCTGAATTCCAGTTCTTAGCTTGAAGTCTATAATTCATAAAAATAAGCTTTCCCAAAAACAGTATGTACATTTTTATACCTTTATGTTTTAAATGCTTTACGGCATTTCGTAATTACAAGGCTGAGTTTGAAAACTTAAAATGTTCGGGAAAAGCACGTAAGTACTGTCAGTATCAAAAGCAGGTAATGATTTGCAACATTACAATTTTATTTTGCAACTCTGTTAAATTTATCGCTAGCTCTTTTATAGAAGCATAGAATGTTAAAAGCTTTATTAAAGTTGCTTGCGTTTTGTACCGATTTAAATTTTACCGATTTAATTTGTATTCTTATGAATTTCATTATAATTCCGCAAATTTCAATTGTCCGTCAAAGTTTAAATCCCTATCATTAATAAAGAATTTAACGTTGGAAGCTATTCTATATATTGTCCAGTCATACCAATTAATTTTGTAATTGTGCTCCAAAATGTAGCTTACAGACGTATTTGGTTTTATTTAATTCTTTATTACATACCAATAACTGCTGAATTTCTTCTTCTAATTTATTTAGCGTTTTTCGGTCACAAGGTTTTTCCAGAAAGTCCTTCTACTAACCTAATAAATGCGGGTTTTTCGACTGTACAAATAGGCCTCATCTCTTCAATTATGTAATCTAAGACGAGTTTGTTAACCGAGTTCTTTGTGGTAGAACTGGTAGATCGTTGAAAATGTTAGTCTTGTTGAAATTCTTCATTGATAAAATTTCGGTTTTACTTTTTTTGTTGTCTTTTCTGCATCGAATTTGCTAAATGTTACTGGATGCTTTCTCTAGAAAAAAGGAGAAAGTGTATGTTAATTTATAAAATTCAGATTGAAGTCACTTCAAGTTTCAGTCAAAATTTAGATAACACCAATTTTGAAAGCGACTGAATCCCATCTTTTATGAATACAGGTATCATAAACATTTAAAAAGTTTTTGATGCATTAGGGACTTTAAGAAATAAATCTCAACCTTTTGTAAACGTTCTTTTACACACGAAAACTAAGTATTTTGCAACAAAAAATACTTTACGTAATTCATATAGAATTTAATAAGAAAAATTAAGTCTACAAATCACGTTTTGATATATCAGATGATGTATTTCGTAAGAATCCAATAAATGATACTAAAATTCTGCCAAAAACTATATTAATACATACCTTCATATGCCGAATAAAATTTCCTGTTGAAGTCACATGACCTTGTATTTGTGCGGGACAATTTAGACACTGGGTCACTATCTTGTTGTCACATTTTGATAAAATTTTATAAAATTTACCGCTTAAGATTGGCGGAACTTCCATTAATTCAGCTTCGTCACTCATTGTTGATCTAACTAACAATTAACAAATGTGCTTTACTTAAAGTCGTATTCTTAAGAACTGAAGACAAGATTGTTGTTTTTCTACACCTCCTTTTGTTCGATTAAATTAGCAACAGGGAATTCCAGTTCCACTTAACTTAAGTACCTACTTTAATGGATGGATGACCCCATTGTCATTATTCATTAAGTCATTAGATTAGCACTTAGCTGTCATTACCTGCCTTTGTAGCTTTGGGAAACAAAACAACCGACGGAAATATTAACAAAGGAAATGAATAGTTCTATTATTGGTTATTTCGGAATTTAACATGCCTCAGGTAGTAGGTAATTGTGTAAATGTGTATGTATCTCTGCGGGGTACGGATGTAACGGTCGTAACGGAGCATAATGTATTTTTAAATATAAAGCTCTGTTGCCTCAAGCCAGTTAAAAATTTCACAAAATACCCTTAAAATACATTTTAAAATATTCTAATGGATCTTTGGATTCAAGTACTAAAGATCTGTTAAAATGTGATCTAGATCCAGATACTAGATCCTATCAGAGCAAAGTATCTAGATCCAGATCATAGATCCGTTTAGTGGATCTAGATCCTGGATCTAGATCACTTTGATCTAGATCCTACCCAACACTGGTTGTCATGTTTAATTAACACTAATGCTCAAGCACAATTTTAATTATAATGAATACTTTACATGGGCTATTATTGGTTACGATGCATCATTTCATGTATTCAACCCTAAAGTCTAATAGGTACACACTTCTACTAATATAAATATTAACATTTAGTCATTGTTTCGAATTCAATAAATAACATGTCTGCTAACGAAGGACCCCCACTCCACATTTCGTAATAAGTTAGTGTATAATTAAGTACTAATTTACTGCTAATTCATTGCTGCATTTTTAATTTTTTTTTTTAATGGTGAGGATGCTAGGTTTACGTTAAGCTAGCATCCCCACTTAACACTAATAAATAAACGCACTATATCTTTTATGCTGCATTGTTACCTTCCCACCCTTGAACCCAAGATAGGATCCTTACACGATACTATTGTACCATGCCTTCCAACCTACATATAAATATGGAGGTATAGGATGTAATGCAATTGACTTTTTTTTCACTATCGCTAAATACTAATTCTTTTTGGTGAAATTTCTGATATTTATGCCAATATTCAAACGTTTAACCATTTTGTATCAATGAGAGTCTATTATTCATAAGTAAAATGTGTTTGTGTTTATGTGTGTGTTTGTGTTTATGTTTGTGTTTGTATTTGTGTTGTGGGGATTAGAAAATTACAAAAATTCATTGCTTCAAATTTTAAAAAGTTACATAATTGAAAAAACTAATACTATTTTATATAATTTCAAAAGAAAAAAATATAAAATAACCAGTGGCGTACCGTTTTTAGGGTGCAAAATTGTGCATTTTTTAATTTACCAACCGATTTTTTTTGAAAATTGGATATTCGGAGTTTTTAAGATCGCTAAGTATAAATCATTTGTCAAAATTAAAAAATTCAAAATGGCGGATCAAAAATGGGGGATTATCGCGTTTATTTCATTTATCAACCGATTTTTTTGAAAGTTGATTATTGGGGGTTTTTAAGATCCCTAAGAATAAATCATTTGTCCAAATTAAAAAATTCAAAATGGCGGATCAATAATGGGCGATTATTGTGTTTAAAAACCGATATGACTCAAGTTCAAGTATTGTGGGCTTTGAAGTTATGTATTGATACATATTTTTAATTAATTTCGAAATATATATATATATATATATATATATATATATATATATATATATATATATATATATATATATATATATATATATATATGATAACCGGTGGTTTTTAGGGTACAAAGTTGTGCAATTTTTAATTAATCAACCGATTTCTTTGAAAGTCGGGTATTGGGAGTTTTTAGGATCGCTAAGTATTAATCATTTGTCAAAATTAAAAAATTAAAATGGCGGATCAAAAATGGGGGATTATCAATTATCAACCGATTTTTTTGAAAGTCGGGTATTGGGGGTTTTTAAGATCGCTAAGTATAAATCACTTATCAAAATTAATAAATTTAAGATGGCGGATCAAAAATGTCGGATTATCGTGTTTAAAAACCGATATGACTCAAATTCAGGTATTGTGGGCTTTAAAGTTATTTATTTACATATATGAGAAAGCATTATGGCAGATTTTGCAGCGGTTTTTTTTGTTTTGTGTCCTACTTAATAATTATCATGTTTTAATTTTACACAAGTAAATGAAATAGGTAAAATAAATATATGACTAGTTGCACTTAATTCTTATTATTGCTTTTTAATTTATCATTTGAATCGTGGAAATATTACACCATGAATCCTGTTGGAAAAATATGATCCATCCGTAATTTTCCCATACCTTCTATTATTTCAGTCGATTTAATTAAATACGTATGTCAAATTTGAATCCATCGCTTTTTAATTTTTAATTCCTCATATATAACATACGATTCTTAAGAATAATGTAAATGTGCACCATTATAAAAATTACATATTGGCAATAGAAATTGCAAAAACATTTTTTTTATACGCACAATTATATTTGTTATAGGATTAATTACCGTTGCAACTGAAGATAAAGAGAAGATAATGGATGTCCAGGAATCTGCCGTTTGTGATACTATATGTCCTGATTCTCTAAATTTTCCGTAGGAACTCCTGCAACAAAAAGTGTACTAACATTTACATATAAGTTCGCAGTTGAACATATTGACTTCAAAACGTTGCAAAGTGCAGCAGAGGATCGACATTCATTTATAATAAACACTTTACCAAAGTTTGGTATCACATGCTGTCTAGCATTTAAAGGTTTCCATAAGAGAGTTCGTGTAAACGCTCCTACTTCTGTAGAGTACGGCAAATGTTTACATCCAAATTGCCAAAAATTCCGATTTGATATTTTTATGAATAATACAGAAGGAAAAATTATTTGTAAATCTAAAGGAGTAGCAAACCATCAAGACGAACAGCATGTACGCCTACTACGTTCTTTTGAAAGAAATCACGCAAAAGAACTTCTTAAACATGAAGCGCCATCTCATTTGAGAGCCAAACACATAGAAGAAGCAGTTTCAGATTTAGTTCTCAATGGAAATTGGTAAAACATTAATTCAATTTCAGTTTATCGCAAAATAAAATCTGAAGTTTTAACTGAAAACGACATTCACAAAAATGCATATATTGATGTTTTACTGCTCAGTCAGCAAGGAAACGAAAAGTACATTCAGTTTCCCAATGGCAAAACCTGTGTGTACCTGTTCAGTAAACTTCAAATAGAGACAGGCACAAACCGGTGTCTATATATTTGGACGCCACTGGGTCTGTGGTGAGACCTACAGAATTTGATGCTGCGAAACATCCTTATTATTATGTCGGAGTTGTCAATATTCAAAACAAAATTCTTCCAGTATTTGAGTTAATATCGTCACAACATAATGCTTCAACATAAACATGCTTTCTAATGCCTTTTAAAAATTTTGTTGTGGGTGATTGCAAAAGATAGTGGCCAATTTTTAAGTACGTTGTAACGGATTGGTGCCTAGCACATATGATAAATCTATCCTTAGCTTTTAATGACATTACTATATTTTATTATTTAAAAATTTGTTATAAATATGTATCCGGGCTTAATCAAGCTCATGACTTGAATTCACTGATAACGATACATTCATGTTGTGCCCACTTTGTTAAGATGATTTTAAACAAACTCAGTAAGATGGGCGTGAATAAATCAGTTAAACAGGTCGCCATGAATACTGTAGGTGTATTAGTGCAGTGCCGCAGTTTAGAACAAATATCTGAATGTTCCCACCACTTAGCCATAGTTTTGTTAAACCCCGTTAATAGCGAACTTCTTCAAAATGCGTTAAATGCTTTAGTACTTCAAGTGTCAACCATTAAATTCAATTAAACATATTTTCGAAGGCGAATTCTCAGTAAAAGAAGGCGACGACGATGACATTCCAGTGCGTGGTAGCATCACAGACAACCCATTTTGTAACCACTTTTATAAAATTTACACTAAAGTAATTGATGCTTTAGACACAAAATATCGAAAAAAACATGTACAGAAATCACCCGTTTTGTGAGTATCTTTTAAACTACATTATCCCATATGCTCCTATATGGACTTCTATTTTGCACCACTTAAACGAAACCGATTCTACTTCGATTTCAAGGTTTAGCAATGCTAATGTTGAATCATGGTTTAGGATCGTAAAAAAAGATTTGCTGGAGGATAAAGCAAAGTCTAAATTGGGAAGGTTTGTAAGTGTGGCAAAAAGAACAATTGTAATAGAGTACAAAAGTATTAACCTTAATATCGGTAAAACTCCTAAAAAGAGTAAGGAATTAGGCCAAGCTGTAATTAATTCTCGACCTATACAAAATCTGCCAATAGAAATAAAAAATATAACAGACACACTTTCTAACGATGTTGACGACCCGGAATCAGTAATTGTTTGGTCTAAAAGGCAACCTAAACCCCAAACGGCAAAATATTTTAATAATCCTGATTTCTACAAATTAGTTAAGAAAAATACAGATAACGTAACTACTAAAGATAGAAGTAATAAATAATCTATTATACACTATCGCAATGAAAATTTAACTACTAAGATAAGATCTAATATGTCACTACTACTCAAGTAAATATTTTTTATCCGGTGCGTTTCGGTCCCCAATTAGCTTTTGTTACGGTATAAATGGTCACTAGGACAAGGTAAAAGGTAAACCTGGTTTTTGCACGGCTAGTTCGGCGTGCGGGTGAGGGTCTATTGGGACAAAGCAGTCTCGTCTCCGTAGTTTACGTTTCTACCAAAGTCAAAATCGGGAAAATGACACAACAGGTTCCGGTAGGCGCCAGGATATTCTAAAAGAACACGCTAGGGTGTTTTAAAATGCGAATAAAACGACGGTACGCAGTGGTTCGAATACCCAACTTACCACACTTACCACGTCGTAACGCTCGTAACTCAGGTTCCGCAATACTGCTTCACCTAAAAAAAAGGCTTCAAAACTGCACCTTATCTTTTCAACTTACCACCGTGCAGCAATATTCAAATTTAATACAAAACTCTTAATGTTCCCCTTACGTTAAATTACCCCCTTAAACTAATCAAAATAACCCACACTAAACTGACTTCAATTCGGTTACAGCTCTTTTCTAAATTTGAAATTTACGTTACGTTAATTTAATTTGCCCATCAAACAAAACAAAAAAAAACCAACACTCCAACTTCTCTCAAATAAAACGCGACGACGCTTTACTATTCGAGCAATAAATTATCACCCTATGTCCAGGCTTAATATCAAAATAAATACCAAAATAGTAACTAAGTTAAACATCTATTAAATCAAAATAAATAAATAAAACAATTAAAATTTAAACAGGTCAATTTGAATATAACGGTAATCGTATCTTCTTAACTTTTACTTCATTGAATTCTGGCCAGTAGCAAAACTATCTTAAGCTAAATTGCATTCAAAGAAATTCAATAAATTTGGATTACTCCAGCACGTAAATCTTATATAAACTGAATAATGAAGGTAAGATTTTATTTACCTCCCTGCATAAAATATTAATGGTATTAAAAAAAAACAAAACAACTTAAATAGCTACTAAATAGACAAAGGAATCTGTCCGAGAACGTTAACAAAATGACACAATAAATTCAAAAAAATACAAATAAATTACTTCCAACAGGTTCCTTCGTTAACACACATTACATAAAAAAACACAAACAAATTTTATTCTTTTAAGTCGCAAGATCACGAACAGAATGTAAATTATATTACCTAACTCACGCAGGCAAATAGGGGATGATTTCTGCTCTAGGACAGCGTCGGATACGGCTTGTACAGTCCACCGTATGGCTGCTGGTCGACGACACGAAGCTGCCTCCCCAGATCTCTACCACGAATTCAACTTGCTTTTCAATATAATGTCTCGTAACTTATTGAAGCAGCATTAACTAACTTAAATCACTTTAATAATTTCTTTTAATTCGAGGTTATTAAAGTTCGACAAACAAAATAAAACACTCAACAAATAGTTTCATACAGCTTACGTTAATAGGTTCAATTACGAACAAAACAATCCTAAACGATATGTGTGTGTGGGCGATCGTTCACTGCGTACACTTAAATTTTAGGAAAGGGGTTCTTTAATTATATCTCGTTACTAACGAAAATTCAATAGTCCTCAGGTTCGCACTACAATAAACACGAACCAAATTTCTATCATAAATGCACTCGAAGATGCCGTTCTTCTCCACTAAACTAACTTTATGAGCGAGCCCGGTTGAAATGTTACTTCACAAGAAAATCCCAAACTTGGTTATAATCGACTATTCTTTCAAGTCCTCAACACTACTCCCTTAACTTTCACTAGGAGCTCGCACAATGATGACACCCCAATTCCGATAATTTGACGACTTCCACACGCACACGACTTTACGCTTCAAAAGCTTAAGACAGAGTCTCTCTCATTCAAAATTACTTTCTCGCCATCTTAAAAAAACGCTCCCCTCCATACAGATTCATTCAAACAAACCAATCAACCACTTTAATTTTAAAATGTCTACCCTTAAATTTACGATGCTATCTCGACTTTAGGCGAAGAAACTGCAATGTTTGCATTTTCCTTCGACACGATACAAAAATGTTATTGCAAAGGTACAATCAATCGCCCATCCATATTACTTACACGGGTGAAAACCAACATTCTGACTCTACAATTGCTCCTCTACACGAATGCGACAGTACGGCACCAATGCGATAACAACGCTTCTTTATACTGAAACTAGGTAACCAAACTAAACGAATTTATCTCAATAAAACTTTACATATGATTCGGGCAATAAACTGAAGATTGTACTTAAAATTCCAAAAAAAAAAACTACACTGACTTTTCTTAATGAAAATTACGTAACTAAACCAAAAAAAAACGAAATTCCTTAATACACTTTGCACATTCCTAAAATTCCTTTACATACAGCGTGACCCATTCCGGCGAAACATTCATTATCTACAGTAAGCTCTCAAACAAACAAAAAAAATATACATACGGAATCTAACTAAGTGAATAAAATTACACACAAAATTACCCAATGCGTATACAGGGTGTTCAAAATACCCTGACACTTTGTAGTTGGTGTTCTTAGGAACTCTAGTAATTGTACTATCTCTTTAACCTTCCACTACTGGCGCGCAAATTTCATGAACCATTACTGGCGTCGGACTGTGAGTCCGCATGCTGAAATAGCTCATTTACTTTGGATTTTCTCTTAATATTATGAAAAATACACAAAAATTTATAATAAATTTTTATTTATTAAACTAAAAACAAAAACGACCTAATCTAGGATAATGCACTATGCATAAATTTTACAATAAGTTTTTAATATTCTGAAAATAATCAAAAAATACAAATTATTGAAACATTCTGAGTAAACACAAGTTATATGTTCTAAACACATAAATTTATTACACAGTCGGCAAAAAAAACGAGTTGGTCGGTTTTTCTTACTGTCACAGTAATGGCATCGTCCTCTAGTATTCATTGGTTGCGGCTCAGGTTCTTGATTTCTAATACCCAATATCTCTTTTATTCTCAAAGATATGGTTTTAGGAATATTTGACTGAATTGCCCTGACACGAAGATGGTTTTCTGCCAATTCTGATGACAGTATGTGTAAAAACTTGTACTGCCGAAATAAGCACCGCCCTCTGAAGGCTTCTAATTTTTCGTCAATTGTTACTTTTTGAAAAGGTGTATAATCTGAATGACAGTTTGTAACAAAAGACTCAAATAAGTCCCTAATTGGAGCCAGCCGATCTAGTTGTCTCTCACGGGTGGTCATGTTGTCAAACCGCAAGTGTTGTAGCAAGAACTGAAAGCGGAACTTGGACATTGTAAGTCTAAATTGTTCGACACCTTTACCACTATTGTTCCACAACTCATCGACACTGAGACGGCTAGACTTGAAAACTCCAGCCAAATAGAGCAAGCTAATTAGAGCTTGTATTTCTGCAATATCAGTTTCTTTTGTGTTTCTCTTACGTGTGTAATTTTTTTTGTCTTTTAGAATATGTTGGTTGGTATATTCTACTATTTTTGCAAGCATTTCAGTACTGAAAAAATAATTCCATATCTCAAAAATACCTTTTAGTTTTGGCATAGCTCCTTTTGGTCCAGGTAAACGCTTGATAATATTTTCTTTTCTGGTTTTTGATGTGGATGGAATATGTTTTGCCCATGTAGTTATATTATCTTTTCCTAAAAACAATGGTGTTTTGTAAAAGAGGAAGTTCTTCCAAATCGCTCTCAAGTTCAGAATCACTATCAGAAATATCTTGTTCTGTTTCTGAATCCGACATTTGTTCTTCCAGAATGTCCTCTGGATTTTCATTCGATTCACTGTCATCCATTGTCTCTTGAGTCTTGACATCCATTTCATTCAGAGATTCTAACATGAGTTTATGAAGTCGCTTCTGTTCTTTTTCATACAATTCCATCTGAAAAATAAAGCCAAATAAAGTACTACTATGCTTGAAAGTTTTATATTTTTAACCTTACCTTTAAAAATAGGCAGAAAACTGAAAATTAGTAATGTTAAATTATAACTGTTGAAAAAGGAAGGCAGCGGACTCTCACTCCGTATTTACGTATAATTTCCAAAGCAGTAACACAAAAGTAACCAAACGCTGCACTGCCCTCGATCACACTATTTATGAGGAATACTAGAAGCGTCGGCCCGGTCAAGAGTGGGGATCTCAGGTAAATACATAAAATAGAAACGGTCGGACTACCAGTCCGTGTGCCAGTAGTGGAAGGTTAAATAGTGAAGAATATAGAAGATTAAAGGTAAAAAGTGATTGTGGTACCGATGAAACTGAACTGTGGATAACCGATCACATAATCGATTCGGCGGCTTTGTCTTTTATAAATCAAAAGAAGCGAAAGGACATTTACTATATTGATGGAGCTTCAACGGCTTTACTATTATCTGATCAACATGATCTAAAGAACGTTCATTACCGATCAACATTGCATGGAATGAAATTTCTCATGTTACCTGTCATTCTGAACAGTAACCAATGGATAGTTGTTGTGTTAGATTTGAAATCAAAAACGATCTATTGAGTAAAACGAGTCAAGCACATCAGAAAATATTATCTTCAATTAAAAAATGTTTAGTTAGGAGAGATCAACAACAACCGATAGAGAAACTTAACGTTAGATATTGGACAGCAGGAGCAGTACCGGATTATCCTCAACAAAGTGATTTATACATTTGCGGTGTATTGGTAATTTATTATATACAAGTATTTTGCTCTATTACAAGGATTGAAAACTTTTGTTCCGCTTGTGAGGAAAGCCTTTGTTCAGATGGTTACAGGATGTTTTTACAACGATACTTAATTTTATCATCAGAAAATATGTTAACACGTTGCCTTATATGCGGAACTGGGAAGAAACGAAATGAGAATTTGATGATGTGCCGTCGATGTGGTCGTTGGCAACATCAACGCTGTATTAAACGAAGTGATACTATTTTCAAAACGTCTTAAATTTCTCCACAATATATATGCATGGTGTGTGAACATTATGTAACAGAAAATGAAAAAGGGCGGCTTTTTTTCCTAGAATCAATAAAAACGTACCATCCCGTTTTTATGATGCCCTCTATTTATAAAAACCAACATTTATTAAAACGCAAAAGAATAAGTAAGAAAGCTGTATTTTAAAACAATGAAAACATTAAATAGAATAATAATATAGTAATCACAGTTCTGAAGAGGTGCCGAAAAATCGATCGACATCGCTTCGAGTGAGTAACAAAAATTCTATAGGCGTGAACTATTTGTGATTAGTCAAAATGTTTATATCTGTTGCCATTGATTACAAAATCAATCAGGTTGCACTCATGGTTTATAAGGATTTTGCTTTTTCCGAAATAATTTAACAAACGCATTAAAAATAGGTTTGAAAGTAGTTTGAAATGAAGTCACTAGATAGAACAATCTAGTGACTTTAGTTTGAAATGGTTAGTTGCACTATCTGTAAGCTAATTTCCGTACTACTAAATTGCAATATACCCGAATGTGCAACAGCGCCCTCTACTTCAGAGTAGAATAGAAATGTCAATACTTTCCTGGTACATATCGCAAAGATGCCATGATCCATTAAAACGTTGCATAAAGTACAGTTTGTGAAACGTTGTTTTATGCCATAATGAACACACAATATTATCTAACCAAGTTAGACAATATTCTCTCAGGTTTCTATCATTGTTTATACATTTAAACAATGCTTATATGTTTCACGCAGATTTTGCGTAATCATTAATATAATTTGCGTGATTTATGAAATGTGTCATTTTATTTAAATCACAATCACTATTCAGTTTTTCCTAAGAAAATCATAACGCATGCATCTCAGCAATATCTTCTGCAATTTTATAATATAATTCTGCTTAGGTAAATGGTTTCTTGCCATTTCAAAATTTATACAAGAATTATTTGATCGATGTGTAAAAATGTGAATCCAAAGCTAAAACGAATCCGAATCACAAGCTGGCTTCACACACGTCTATCTAAGGAAGAAATAGGAGTGTTGAAAAGTTCAGTAAATGTTAAATGTAATAATGAATTAGATGCATTTGCATCTAAATTAAACATTTTATAGAATGGTTATTTATAATGTACCGGACGAAGCTAATTTGGAAAATGTGACTGATATAATTAAATAAAACAGTGACTTATTTCAAACTCAGAAGAATTTTCCCCAAAATTCATTTTTAAGAATAAAAATAGGAATCACAATCTTGTCGTTGAAGTAACACCTGAAACAAGAAAACTACTATCAAATAAAAAATTATGGATTGTGTGGAATAAACAGCGTGTTCCAGTTTTTTGTAGCAGGACTTTGATAGTCGATAGAGCTTTCAAAATTAAGAGAAAAAGTTCATATAAACATACGTTGCCAAACGCTTAGTTTTGAAGATGCAAGGTTTCAAAGTTTTAATTTTTTTTCAGTTCTTTTAATTAATCTTCAAAACTATTTAAAATAATAAATCCAAATTTAGTACACATATTACACACCTTAAACTCAATATTAACAGTAGTTTAACGTTTATCAATACTACAGGGTAGTACATTTTCTGGGGTGGTACACCCTTTATCCCCCCCGAACTTTTTCATGCGACGCCCCTAGCTCTTAAAAACCAAAAATTTAGATTGCCCATTTGATTTAGGAACTTTTTTGTCTTCTGCTTTTTATTCGAAAAATGCATAGTTTTTGAGATAAATTAGCTGTAATCTATGAGCAGCTTCCAAATGGTAAGTAAAGAACGTCTGATACTCCCGCAAAAAACAGTGTGCCATGAAAAGAACAATAAAATAAAGAATCAAATTATGTCAAATCTCACGTTTTATTTTAAATATGACTTGTGCATAAGAAAGAATGTAATTTATTTACATATTTTATTGTGTTAATTTTTATTGCAAAAGTGATCTTTTAAAATGCCATTTTTGTTTTCTAATCAAGGAATAGCGGATATCCATTTTATTTATGGCTTTGTAAATGGAAGTTCAACGGCTGCAGCCCGTGAATATAGGCGAACATTTCCTTTTAGAAGAGCTCCGCATCCTTCAGTATTTGTAAGAGTTCGCCAACAAATTATGTCAAGGGTTAAATAATGTGCATGGTCGTCAAAATCATAATGATAGGCAGCAAGGAAATATTACACGACGAATTTTGCGTGAATTCGACAGAGATCCCACAACTAGTATTAGAAGAACTATTCACCGAACATTAAGACGGGATCACCGATATCCTTACCATCTACAACCTGTTCAAGGGCTACAACCAGGGGATGCAGAACGTAGAGTTGCGTTTGTCGATGGATTCTTGCTGGAAATAATAACAATCCAGGTTTTTAAAATAATGTTTTATGGACTGATGAATCCTGCTTCACTCGCCGTGTTGTGGTAAATTTTCACAACCAGCACGCTTGGGCACATGAAAATCCACATGTAGTTCGCCCGAGACATTTCCAACAAGAATTTAGTATGAACGTCTTTTTGGGCCCGAAGTAGTAGTCGGGCACCTTGGCCGCCATCTTGGATTTTGACGTCACAAGACCGCCCACGTGGGAAACCGTATTTTCAACCCTTATTTTATGGTTTCTTTTCGGAGGCCTTTTTCAACCCCTAATTATTTTTGTTATTTACTCGTCCATGTGTAGGACGTGTTTTTTCACCCCTATTTTATGGCCGCCCACGTGTGAGCTGGCATTTTCGACCCCTATGATTTCTTTTCGAGGGGCATATGCAGCCTAGGGTTTGGTCTTGGACCTGGAGTTGGTCTTAGGGATTTTTGATGGACAGAGTTAACCCTAATTAAGGTCCTTTTGGTAGTATTAAGAGCAGTACCCCTGGAGGTTAGGCATACGCACACGCATACAATGTTGGAAATTCCATAATTACCCTAATAAGATATTATTATTAAAATTATCGGTCCTATTGTTTAAATGGTCATATGCTATTGGGTACGTTCGGATGATCTTTTACCTATACGAGAAATTTATTTATACGTTGTATTTCTAATAAGGAGGTTCTTGTAAGACACGTGTAGGGCTTCGCAACTTGTTCTCGGGCGTTCGCCACCTGGCTGGAGATGGTATGGGAACCATAACGTTATAAGACAAGTGTAGATCTTAGCCCCTATCGTGGCCCCCTTGGTGCAATTGTATGCGGGTTCTAACTTAATCTTACAGCTGTAGGCCTTCGCCCCGTCATACAAAATTGTATTCTAATAAGGAGGCCCTAACCTCTTACTGACTTGTTAATAAACTATTACAACATAACCGTTCAAGATAATGATGGAAACGATGACGTGGATGAGCTGAATGTATCTCACATCCAAGGTGATGGTGATGATTCACAGAAGAGGTAGAGGAGAAGGCCGAATCTCAAAACCATGATGATGATAGCGACGAATCACGGTTCAAGAAGAAGAAGAAGACCGATAAAGGTTGTTATTAAATAAAAATGAAGTGTTGTTGTTTATAATAATAATAATAATATATTTTCAAACGCTTTCCTTCAGTTTTGTCAATAAACTTGTTTTTCCTAAGGGTGCTCCCCGTCTTGATTCATGTTTGCAGCTTTACGAGTTTTCGCGTTAGCGTGTTTTTCGTAGGCGTGTTTTCGTTTGTGTCTTTTCGTATTTGCTTGTTTTCGTTTTACGTGTTTTCGCATTTGTATGTCTTCGCGTTTACGTATTTTCATGTTAGCGTGATAGCGTTTTTTTCATTTATCTGTTTTTGTGTTAGCGTGTTTCTTGTGCTGGCGTGTTTTCGCTCGCTCATGTGTGTGTGTGTGTGTGTGTGTGTGTGTGCGTGCGTGCATGCGTGTCTGCGTGCGTGTTTTCGTTTGCTCCTCGTTCTAAAACAATGATAGTCGATTGTATGTAGTTGTAGGCAATATTGTGTTGACTAAAAGCCATAATTGGAAACGCTGCTTGCTACGCCCAGTCCGTGGAGTTATGTTTAATTAGCTTTTTGATAGATGTATTTATAAGGTCAGGCTTGCATGTAAAATAATATAGAGGTGAAACTAGCTAGCTAACGTGTTTTGCTGCTACACGCATCACAGTATTGAAGATTCTGTTTACGTATTAGAAAACGTACTACAGTCTCGGAACAGAATGCAGATAAAATTGAAGGAAATGAATACGGTACAACTTCTGCGAACGAACTGAAAAATTTGAAAAGTGTGCAGCATTTCCAGAGCCGTGCTGAAACCAGTTAATTTAGGGATAACCTCATGTACATGTAATAATAATAATAATAGTCTCTGATAAAACTGTCAGGGGTTATTAGCTGCTTTATAGGTTTTTACAATATAATCGTTCAAGGTGAAGACGATGAGGTGATTGTATCTCAAAATCTCGATGATGGTGATGCCCTCTATGAAATTTCAAATAAAATTAGATTACGTCACTCTTATTTCAGATTAGAAATGTTAAAGCGTTTAGTTAACATTGCTATTAATCTCAACTGATAAAAATCCATATAACATGAAGTACATGTATGTATGTGAATCTGAAGATTCAATTATTTAAAGTAATTTTTGCGTTAGCAAAATTTTCAAAATATTTGCAAGTGTTTTGAATGTAAATTTTATAAGTACAATATAATTGCTAAATACGAGTAGCAGTAATCCGGTCTTTTTCATGGGGTTTTTATAACAGTTAACGAACACGATTCTATGAAACAATTTTGTGTGTGTAATTGAACATGCAAATAAATCAGGTATAATTTTCCGAATGTATAGGTGGTGCCTGTTTAGAAAGAGAGAATCTGCCTATACTACAGCATCATTGCATTAGGGTAGAAATTATTTATTATTTCACGTCATATTTAAATAGACTTTAATGTATTCAGTTTTGAACTGTAATCTGGTTTCCGCAAACTGTAAGACATAATTTCGGTTGATTGATTGAGATTGACCTGGTTGATTTGATCGAGGATGATTAGTTTGACATTGATTAATTAATTCATTTGTCTGTGTGTGTGTGTGAGAGAGAGAGAAAAAGCCGAAAGAGAGAGAGGGAGAGACAAACTTCTATTATAGAAAATGTTCATTAGTCTATACGCCACTAGATGGCACTAAAATCAATTTTAACTCAAAGGGGCCAGGGCTCAGACCCTGATACAAGTCCTGTCTTACAAGGCTAGGGCCTCCTTATTAGAATACAATTTTGTATGACGGGGCGAAGGCCTACAGCTGTAAGATTAAGTTAGAACCCGCATACAATTGCACCAAGGGGGCCACGATAGGGGCTAAGCTCTACACTTGTCTTATAAGGTTAGGGTTCCCATACCATCTCCAGCCAGGGGGCGAAGGCCCGAGAACAAGTTGCGAAGCCCTACACGTGTCTTACAAGAACCTCCTTATTAGAAATACAACGTATAAATAAATTTCTCGTATAGGTAAAAGATCATCCGGACGTACCCAAGAGCATATGACCATTTAAACAATAGGGCCGATAATTTTAATAATAATAATATCTTATTAAGGCAATTATGCAATTTCCAACATTGTATGCGTGTGTTTTTGCCTAACCTCCAGGGGTACTGCTCTTAATACTACCAAAAGGACCTTAATTAGGGTTAAAGCTGTCCATCAAAAATAACCCTAAGACCAATTCCAGGTCCAACCCCAAGTCCAAGACCAAACCCTAGACCTGCATATGCCCCTCACGTGAGCAAGTACAAAATTACTGTTAAAAAGGCTCTAATTAGGGTTGACCCTCGAAAAGAAACCATAGGGGTAGAAAATACCAGCTCACACGTGGGCGGCCATAAAATAGAGGTGAAAAAACACGTCCTATACATGGACGAGTAAATAATAAAAATAATTAGGGGTTGAAAAAGGCCTCCGAAAAGAAACCATAAAATAAGGGTTGAAAATACGGTCTCCCACGTGGGCGGTCTTGTGACGTCAAAATCCAAGATGGCGACTAAAATGCCCGACTACTATTGCCCTACTTTTTAGCACCTCGGATGAATGCTGCGGCTTTCTTGGAATTCTTAGAGAATGAACATGGGAATATACATTATAGCAGAATCGTTAGAAACTGGCTGGACAACCATTATCCAAGAAGATGAATCGGTCGTGCAGGCCCCGTTCCCTGGCCGCCAAGGTCTCCAGACCTAAATCCCTTAGATTTTTTTGTGTGGGGGTATTTAAAAGAAAGGGTGTACGCAACTCCTGTGACAACAAGAGATGAACTCATTAATAGGATTAGGGATGCGTGTAATGAAATAAGACAATTTTTAGTTAATATTCCACGTCGGTATGAATTATCTATTCAACAAAATGGTTCACATTTTGCACAGTTTCTTTAAATTTATTTATTATTACGATAGCGTTTTTGTTTTGTTGTTATAGGTTAAGTTTATTTGTTTAATTTATTTATTTCGTTCTTGTTAAAATCTTAAATAGAAATTCTTTCCAATTTTTTCCAATAAATACGTATTTTTTTAATATTTATTTTGTTGTTTTACTTTTATTTTCCTTTATTTAATTCAACTGAAAAGTTAGGAAAAAATCAGTGGAGTACTACTTTTTATTAAGAGACAAAAAACGTGAGAATTGACATAATTTGATTCTTTTTTTTTATTGTTCTTTTCATGGCACACTATTTTTTGCGGGAGCATCAGACGTTCTTTACTTACCATTTGGAAGCTGTTCATGGATTACAGCTAATTTATCTCAAAAACTATGCATTTTCGAAAAAAGCAGAAGACAAAAAGTTCCTAAATCAAATGGGCAATCTAAATTTTGGTTTTAAGAGCTAGAGGCGTCGCATGAAAAAGTTCGGGGGATAAAGGGTGTACCACCCAGAAAATGTACTACCCTGTAGTATTGATAAACGTTAAACTACTCTTAATATTGAGTTTAAGGAGTGTAATATGTGCACTAAATTTGGATTTATTATTTTAAATAGTTTTGAAGATAAATTAAAAGAACTGAAAAAAAATTAAAACTTTGAAACCGTGTAGGTATCTCCAAAACTGAGCGTTTGGCAACGTATGTTCATATGAACTTTTTCTCTTAGTTTTGAAAGCTCTATCGACTATTAAAGTCCTGCTACAAAAAACTGGAACACCCTGTATGTAATATTGAGGATTATAATGTATAAGGAGACGTTTTAATTGTTGCAAATTTAATCAATATTCAAAAGTTTGTCTGGAGAAATAATATATGCTTTATGGGCAGTGAACAACATAAAATTAATGAATGCTCTGTTTCGATGGAAAACCATCAATTTTAATAAATTTACCATATATTCTAGTTTAAGTATTAATCACTCATCATTAGATAAGGAATGTCCATGCTACATAATGAATGTTAAGAGATATAACCAACTGACGCAGTATTAAATTTTAGTGTGTGTACTGTTATATTAATAATATTATTTTTTGTGCGATCGTTCATTTTTGTCAACTTACTGTCACTGTTTTGACAACAGTAGGTGGCATTTACTGTTTAATGAATCTAACTGAACGGTAATTTACTTACCGTTCAGCGAACAGTAAGTGAAATTCATAGCTTTCTGAAACACCTGCCAGAGTTTTATTAATATTAAAATTAAATGTACAATTGTTACAATTGGAAATGGTAATAATAATAATAATAGTCACATTAACATTCAGGTTACTAAGGAAACAATACATACGCTTGTGGCTCGGTTTGTGGTCATCTTTTAAGCAATTTTGAGATAAAATAAAATGTGTTTTGCCTACATTTTGCCATCAAGTGTATTGTTGATCGCACAAAAAATAGCATAAGCATTTCGAACAGTAAGGAGTTTACCGATCTCCTCCAATATTGGCGACTTCGCTTCGCTCAGTCGCCAAACATTATCGTCGATCGGTAAACTGTCCTTACTGTTCTTAATACTTAATATACTATTACACATTAGTATTTAAAACAATTATAATGTTTAGTTAATTGTGACCTTTGCATTTTAATAGTTTTTCAACCTAAAAATTTAATCGAAATTGTATTATATTAAAACATTTTCAAGGTATAGTATTTATAGTGCATACATGTAGTATTACATCGTTGTAATTGAGGATATGAGAAATAAATTGTTTAATGTAAACACACACACACACGCACGCACGCACGTACCCACCCATTTCCAATTTCTAAAAAAATTTTTGAAATTGCAATTTGCATTATTGTCAGATTGAATTTTATCTGTTAGCTACACTAATAATAGACTGACATTTAGAAATTGACGATTTTTCGCACAATTTTTAGAGGCTAACAGCTGTATAGAAAGCCTCCATATCCATAAATCGCAATGCACCAAAAACTGTACAATAAATTTTGCGGTATTAATTGTTATCGTTCTGTTTTCACCCCAAAACAACGACAATGTAAATTTTATGATACACAATTAGAAAAAAATTAATTCTTTCTTTTAATTTTCATTTTGTAGGTTGAAGATCGTGTAGTGTGCCACACCATATGTTTAGGATAACTCTTTTTACCTTCCAACCTACATATACATATGTACGTATAGAACGTTATGCAATCGACTTTTTTCAGTACCGCTAAATGGACTTATAAACTCATTTTTCAACTTTTGACCAAGTTTGGCCATAGTGTTTGGTTGTGTGTATGTTTGTTAGTATCCACGATAACTCTAGAACGAATACACCTACGTACTTAACATTTTGTATTTAAGCTTGTGTTCATTTCGCTTGGAGCCGATTGATTGTCTGTTAGTCTCTGTCTGACATGAAGTTTATACATCTGTTTGACATAGATTATTGTTTTTACAATGTTGCCTATTTTCTAATTTTTTAACATGTTTACTAATTTTGAAAATCTGGAGCATTGGATCTGGGGCAGAACTTGTAATATACAAAATGTATGGAATGTATGTTACAATTACTTAAGATATTTAATAATTTTACATTTGTTTTAATTAATACCTACTAAAGTCCAGATCTTAAATCTTTATTACAAATTCACTACCCTAAATTGGGGATAAATTGATCCGCGGGGAAACTGACCAAAACTTCGTATTTATATTACCTACGCCAAATCCATTCACGACAAAATCCTAACGGCTCCCAGTAGGTACATAGAGGTTGGGGAGGGTACACGCTCATACAGTCAATCTTGGGGTAAGTTTATTCCTCCCAAAATAATAGAGGGCAATCCTAATTAACTTAATAGAAGATTACCGTTACTGCATAATGCAAACAAGGTTGTAAGATACTTATATACGAAGTTTAATCATTTTGCATTGGTAGTTTTCGCGTACAAGATGTTTAACATTTTGACGTTTGAAACTGTTGTGTCTTTTTGTGAATTTGTCTAATTATTTTTTAACTTGTACAACTTTCAGTCTTCTTTGTGCGGTTTAGATTATAAAACTGATGACTCAATTAAAATAATTGTGCTGTCAAAGTTTGAACAATGTTTGTGTACATACATTGTCATGTAATGCCGTGTGCATATATTATTATTGTAGCTAAAAATAATTGTATCTTGCTTGAAATAAGTTACTACTTGCTTACGAATTTTATACAATACACGTGTTACATCATGTAAATTGATACATGAATTGAAGTGGAACGATCTCAAAATAGAACTAATATGAAAATTGAATTTCGTGCGAGTATGAGGGCTCTGTTACGTGTATCAAACTTAACATTGAGTGTCCACTCTCCTCGCCCCTCTTCGAATTGTATTCGAGCATTGATTGTGGTTTAACTGTTAATTATCAAAAAAAGAATTTAGTGTTTTCACGCTCAACGGTCCAGGCAGCGTGGTCTTCGCCGCTTCTAAGTTAGGTATATCACAGCTTGCATGTAGACAATATGAAGAAGCGATTATCATCCAGAACTACAGCCAATAGCAACTACCAGAAGCTGCAGGACAACAATCAGAGGATCCCATAAGGATAAAAAATACAGAAGAATCCGGGGCACTGCCAACACCTACGATCGACGTCGGGATAGAAACAGTTAGTAGTTAATAAAACTTTTTATTGTTTTATGTTAATAATTGCTTTGCTCCCTATCTATTTGGTCTCTGACTACCAAAACCTTTTCCTAGCGATGTGAGACTGCACCTCGGCGGACACCCTTCCTTCCGTAAGCAAATATCAACCCCGACCACCCACTCCAGCCTACGCATACATCCTGACCTCACCACCACCACCTTACGCACACGATCGCACTCCAACACCTCCTCCACTTCCACACGTACATTTCAACATGCTCCACCACCTCTACGAAACCTGCACACACAACACAAAAACCCACACAATCAGAACCTACACGCAAACCCGCCCTGTTGCAACACCCGCCCAGCCACCTACACCTGCCCTGCTACCTATACCCGCTTCTCCTGCAAAACCTATTCCTAATCATATCTGTTCGCAATCCTCGAGGTATTGCATCCGCAATATCCCGAAATTCATCAACACGCAAAAAACTTTATTCAATTCCCTAAAATCCTTTTAACTTCCCAAGTTCAACTACAACCAAACCTGCCTCCTTGAAACCTCCTCTCCCTTACCGGAGACTACGCAGCTTAGACTGCGACATCTCTTTGGCGATTCCACAGTTACCCTTCCGGTTCTCGTCCCTCCAACTCCGCTCCTAGACCTCTCTCCTCTTCCTACGTAATTCGCCATGTAGATAAGGATATCCTAGCTGAAGAGATCCTGGATGCAATTGCTCGGCTATTTGTGCGCAAAGCCAGTCGTATCACCTCGAAACCTACCAACCAACCCACTTCCTTGGTCCGCCTCATCACCCCATCTAAAACCACCCTCGAGTACTTCCTCGTACACAGAGGCGCCATGTTGGGGCTACACTACCGGTGCGAACCTTCTTTTACCCCACCGCCCCTCTTTAAGTATTGCTCTACCAGTACGCAGGTGAGCCATACCGCTAGCGAGTGCCCTACTCACTCATCCGTTACCCCAACTGGAGCGGAAGTCACAGATCTGCCTCCTGCCAAATCTCCGCTAACTCAAAGTGTAACAACTGCGGGAAAGCCCACTTTGCCTTCTCCTTCAAGTGCCAGAAGTGGCGAGAACCTCCCAGTTCCCCGCGAACGCAACATACACATCCTTTCAATTAGTGAAACAATACTAACAAACCTTAACTGTAACGATTATCACTCCTACCTACACAATAGCCACCATGGAACCGCCCTTATCGTCAAAACTTACTTTCAGTTATCCGCTTTCAACTTACTACAACCCGCCCGGCCACAATACCCTATCTGATGAGCTAATTTACGCCTCCAGCCTTCCTAACGCAGTAACCTAGGTGATTTCAATGCCCGCCACATCAAATTCGGCAATTCCAGAAACAATGGTAACGGTATCAAACTATCATCGGCCTTACAGTTGCCGCTTTTGCGAGTCACTAACACAACCTACATTTTTCGAGCATTTGGGTAGTTCTATAATAGATCACATACTTGTTTCCCCAATAAGCGCTTTTCGGTCAATGGGAATCTTCCACAGACATCAAGTTCTGAAAAGATTTCTGCAGGAAGATGATGAAGATCCTCGCAAAGGTGTAAAAAGTGCTTTGATCTCTCTTCTAAAAAATAAGAGATCTGGCGACTCTGCCCCATTAAAACCAAAAAGAAAAAAAACTCGATGCTCCTGAATGCTGAAAAAAAATTCGCAGTCACCTAATGTAAGATCAGCTAATGCTCCTACAAATTTGCAACCTCCTCCTTCTGCAGAGAATTTGAGATTTCTGCAAACGACGATATAAAAGGAATTCTCAAACTAGAGGACAGTATAATTTAATCAGGTACTTTATATTTTTATCAAATATGATTATTTTAGAAAACTTAAATTTTCAGGGTGTATAGCACTTAAAACTGATAATTAATGAGCAGTTAGTCAGACAAGAAAAAATACCAAAAAAGGCGACATAAAAGGTATTTTAAAACAGCCAAAAAAAGGTACAATCGACTATTAAAATTCATAGTTTATTTAGTTTTACCAAACTATTTTAATAATTTGTTTAAGAGATTAAAAGAATCCCCTCGCGACAGAATAAAAATTACATTTGTTTTCTTTGCTTCAAAATTGATGAGCAAAAAGACAATATAAAATATTCCTTAAAAAGGCAAAAAAGCCAAAAAGTTCTTCAAAAAGGCAAAATAGGCAGGGTCCAAGCATTTGCCTGACTATCCGCTCTCTACAGTGATAATTGTTAAGTTTTACCTTCCAACTTGAATATACATATGTAAGTATAGAAGGTTATGGAATCGACTTTTTTTTCAATATTGCTAAATTGACTTATTACGTCATTTTACAACGTTTAACAAAGTTTAGCCAAGATTGGTCATCATGTGTGTGTGTTTGGATGTTTTTTAAATATATACATTAATTATGTTTTGTGCAATATTTTGATACAATGTGTAATTTATAATAAGTTTAAAAATTAAATAAATATAATTGAAAATGTGTCCGTAACAGTATTATCGACATTTTTATAAAAGCGAGCGGCTTTGGAATTTTGGTTGTTAGCATTTATATGTTTATTACCATCTATCCAATATGAAGTTCTAAACATCTGTCTGGCATACATTATTGTTTCTGTTTTTACAATATTGCCTATATTCGTAATGAACGTACGTATTAAAATATCTGGTGTGGAACACCACACAACCTTCCAACCTACAAAATGGAAATTAAAAGAAATAAAATAATTTTAATAACATTTTTTTTTAAAGATAATTATGCAACCTCTTTTTATAAGTTCATTACGAAAATATGTCAAATTTGTTAAACATCGTTTAAAACTTGATGACGGGCAGAGGTTAATAGACATCTAGATGCTAACTTAAATTAAAGAAATGAAATAATTTTAATTTCAATTTCTTAGGATAACTATGCAACCTCTTTTTTATATGTTCATAACGAAAACAGGCAATGTTGTAAAAACCAAAACAGTAATACAACGTGTCCCAGATAACATTTCCAGCATGGGGATCTCGCTTATTATAAAAGATACAGATTTGGTTAAATTAGATGAATTACTCCTAAGGATTAGTGAAATTATAGGACACTCTCCAATTTCCATGTATTTTAAGACTTATGGCAAGAAAAAGAAAAATGTCAAATTTCTTTTTCTTGTAATATCTTTTTTGTTATATTAGACATATAAATTGTATTTGCACTTTCTTAAGATATTTTTTATGCAGAATTTAAATATCAATTTGGAGATAATTATCAATTTATAAAAGATGTTCAAACATTTGACCATTGCGTTCTAAACATAATTGTGCTCTGCGTAGTTTTTGGCATTTAATGCTACCAAATGCTGCAAGAACAGCTTCACGAAGATCTTCGGCATTCTCAAATGTTTGCACGTTCACTCGATTTTTTACGTAGCCTGGAGATCTGGGTGGCCATAAAATCGGCCCTCGATTACCAATCCATTAATTTGCCACACCAGACGTTAAAACCAAATCTCTCTTGATGCCGACTTTCCTTAACAACGTGAGGATTTTCACGGTCCCAAAAATGAACATTGTGTCGATTGAGAAGGCCATTATTTGTAAATCTGCTTTCGTCAGACCACAAAATCGTAGCTGGAAAATTATCGTTATTCTCACATTGATTAACATACCATTGGCAAAATTGTAATCTTCTCCCCTGATCTCCATCTCTAAGTTCCTGCAGAATGGTGTACTTATACGGATGATACCTGTGACGTTTTAAAATTCTTTGTGATGTAGTTTTCGAAATACCAGTGTTATGTTCAATTTCTCTAACAGATGTTGAAGGATTTTCAATAACTGATTGTAATGCATTTAGTTCTGCATCTTCATTCCGTAATTTCGGATTTCTAGTAGGTTTTGAAAATGAACCATATTCTTTTAAATTAATTACTAAATTTCTGTACGTACGAGCACTGGGCTGCCTTCTTTCAGGATACAGCCTCAAGTACATCTGTTCAGCTTCTATACTGTTTTTATGAGACAAGATGTAACAACTCAACATATCAAACTTTTCAGTATTGGAGAGTGTCCTATAATTTCACTAATCCTTAGGAGTAATTCATCTAATTTAACCAAATCTGTATCTTTTATAATAAGCGAGATCCCCATGCTGGAAATGATATCTGGGACAGGTTGTATATATCAGAATGACATTTAAAACTTCATATCAGATAGAGATTAATAAAAATAAATACATGTTAACGTAAAAAAAATTCCAAAGCCGCCCGCTTCTATAAAAATATCGATAATACAGTTTCAGTATTTTAAATTATACTTATTTAATTTTTACATTTATTTGGTTTTAGATTAAAGGACTTTATAAAGAAAATGTATGTAAAATTAAATTTTCTTTAAAAAATATGTCTACACTTTTTCTTATAAAACTAACCGTTATTCAGGTAATGAATAAATTCTAACTTAGGAATTTTTTGCGTGTGATATCAAAAAATTGCATAGAATATAATTAATCGATATTTTTATGGTTTATGGTACCTATTTCTATATCTTTGAAATATTCAGCTGTTTTAGAAATATTTGATAAAAACCAAAAACCCCCCACCCCACTACGCCGCTGGATTTCTCCGAAAATCTAATCAGCTGTAAACCAAATGAAAGCAAGCTTAAACACAAATTTTTAAGTACGTAGGTATTTTCGTGCTGGAGTTTTCGTGGATGCTAACATACATCCATACACACGCACGCACCCGCGCACGCACACCCACCCACACACAACCCCCATATAAATACATCAACACAAACAAACACACACACACACACACACACACACACACACCACACACACACACACACACACACACACACAACACAACACAGACCACACCACACCACACACCACGCGCACGCCCACACACACACACACACACACACACACCACACACACACACCCACACCACACACACGCGCCCCGCGCGCACACACACACGCACACGCGCACACGCAAACACACCCCACGCGCACGCACGCACACACACGCACGCGCGCCCGCAAGCGCACGCACACACGCATGCACGCAGACATGATGGCCGATCTTGGCGAAGCTTGGCCAAAAGTGAGGTAATAAGTCGATTTAGCGATAGTGAAAAAAAAGTCGATTGCATAACCTTCTATACCTACATATGTATATGTAGGTTGGAAGGTAAAAAGAGGTTGCATATTGTCCTAAAAAAATTGTTATTAAAATTATTTCATTTCTTTTATTTTCCACTGTGTAGGTTGGAAGGTCATGTGCTGTGCCTCACCAGATATTTTTGTGTGATTTTAAGTTAACTCCAGATAAGTTATGGGATCTTAACGAAAAATTTTGATCAAGGTATCCCCGCTTATGGTACTTACCGTTACCAATGAAGTTTATACTGAAAAAACAATAGTATTAATAACAATTAATTTTATAAACTTCATATATTTAAATGGTCAATTGTGTGGTGTAGGTAAATAAAAATTCATCCAATAGTATACTTCGTTTAAATTTAAAAAAAAAGTAACAATGAAGCATGCAACAATTGACATTCGTGTATGAATCAAAATTCAAACTAAACAATTGATACAAATTTACATATATGTAAATGTAAAAATTTCGAAGAGTAATAAATATAATACATAATTCTATATACAAGTTGATAAAAAGGGTATCCTATATGCATTAGCTTAACTACAGCTTATTCAATAATTCAAATATAAAAAGCTATTTTTCGATATTGCTGTTATAATGAACTATTAAATATTAGATTTGTGAACCTTAATAAGAATAAACTGCAGTCTTATCTACAAATTAAATTTTGACTTAGACCCACTTGCAAATATTTGCGTAACATTTATTTAAAAATTACATGAGCACAAATATGTAACAAGAATTTCACTTTATGTTACATCTGATCAAAACATTTCACAAGCAATAAAATTTATTATACATGTAGTTTTGATTAAAACGTAGACAATATATTGCACATAAACCAGAATAAACAATTTTAACTTATTTTGTGCACATGCAGCTGTCAACAAGTCAAATGGCACAAATCAAATGATTTTTAAAAAATAATTAACAATAACGTCTTAAGCTAACTTGTTACCATTCTATTTATCTACACTACCACAAAATTATAATCTGATATTTATGTCAATTACTAATGTTTTAATTTGTAAATTACGAAAATTAGTAGTTTTATAAAATTGTTTATAGAGAGCAACAGAAAGGTGTCAATTTAATATTGATTTGACAGTGATTGCGAGAAACATAATTTTAAATTTAGCTAAATAGAAGAACAAAACCAAATGAAAACTAAACTAAAACAATCTACTTTACACAATAAATAGTTTATGATTAATTTTGTAGCATATATAGATAAATAAATTAGGAAACAACCATAAAACATTTACCCAACATAATAAAATTGCAATGCACAACAAAATAAAATGATTTTATATCATTAGCACCAAAAAGCTAGCATACCCTTATATTATGTGAATATTATACAAGAATGACTATATGTTTTTACATAAGATCATCCTGATATTAAATATGAAATTTGTAAAAAAGATGACATTGAATCGATCTATTGAGATTCCTAATGGTAAACGATTTAGTATGAAGGACCATTACTTTCTATTGGTCTGTTATACGGAAAGACGTGGATATTTAATGTATAAGAGAGCCGCTTATAAACTTTCTACTTTCAGTACTTAGAGTCAATACTCCGTTTCACTTTAATTTAATAATTTTGAATTGTGCGTTCTACTCTAATATGACAAAATAATAAATTGTGCTATTATATGATTTGTGCTAGACACTCACCCGCTTTATCTATTTCTATGCTAAAAAAAAACAACACACACTTTGAGAATAGCTTTGTAAAGTCTTGCCAATATACAAACTCATGAGATATCCGATAACAATTCATACCTGAACACTAAAATCAATTCAGTATCTAATCGATGAGCGCCTTTATGATTATGGCTGATATGAGCGTTTTACCAAAAACAAAATACAATGTAACTGAAGTCATGTAAACCATTAGGCGCACCTAGTCAATAAGAAATCAATTCAATATTGCACTACACAATTTTGAAATGAGAGTTACACACTACTAAATGGCAAGGAGGATGTGTATGATTTACTTGTACAATGTAAACAATACTTAGCTTATTTTACAGACCGTTTTCTTTTAGGCACGCCTCATACATATTAAATAAAGTTTAAAAAACTTATGATCATGAAACAATGAAAATTGTAACAATGGGGGTGATTATAACTAGAAAAATAAAAAATCTACTACATACATATATCTAGATTTCCAAAAAAAAAACATGAAAACACTGAAACTGTAAAATAAAATCTTTTGTACAAACACCTCTGAAACTAACGGTACTACATCGCCACAATTTATATTACAAAAACATATTTCTACAATGTCTTCTTATCGTATATATATATATGTATATAAAAATTTAACCCAAAACATTTTTAATGATCTAAAATTAGAAAAATTCGAATATTCGTTTGTATAAATTACAGACAGTGCTGTATTCAGTCTTTCTAATTTACTTTTTTCGTCACTCAAAGATGCTTGGTGATAATAAATTAAAATATGAAAAAAAAGTATTTAAAGCCACCAGTGTACAAAATTCAATAAAATTATAGCAAGAAGGAACTTTTTAAAAATTCCTTTTCAGGTACAACAAATTCTAATTGCTATTCTTTTTTAATTATGTGATGTTTCTTATAATTATAAATCAAACCAGTATCACCAAGTTGAATCATTACAACTTACAATCACTATGTTGACCACACTGTAGGAAGTCACTAAAAGTCTACGATCACACTTAATATAAGTTTATATCTGTAATTAAACTGAGGGACTTGAGATACTATTAAAATGATAAATTAAGACTAGTTCTTAAAATACCAGGCAAAGGAAATTCTGAAAACATAAATTTAATAATTAACAATTAAATATTAATTATATTTACCACTGTTATGATCTATCAAGTCGAAAATTATCTTCTACACCATCTGAAATTAGGTTAATCGTAGGGTCAGATAACATTTGCAAACCATCTAAATCGATAGGTCCTAGTCCTTCTCGTAGACTTTCTTCTGACAACAGCTCCGCTTCCAATTGTTTTGATAATGTTAACTCCTGCCGCGTAATATCATCTGCCGTAGAAAAGTCTAGAAGATAATCTTTCATAAACATATATTAACACAACCATTAAACATTTGTGAAGTACTTTCAACAAAATTATTTTTAAAAAAGAATGTTTAATACAAAGTGATATTAAAATAAGATGGTACTTTAATGTCAAATGAACTAATTTATTTAATAATGGACATTCAAAATACCATTTTGGTGATTATTTGTTTGCAATCTCATTTCAAGTTCTCATCATTGTGCATATTCTAACGTAAGGATGACGTTATAGTACCATTCTTATTTTGACATCCAATCAAATAAGAATAGAGAAGATTAATACAAATAATAACATTAAAACTAATTTTTGTAAGTATGAAATTTTTATCCAACCGTGACAATAAGTTAGACCAAAAAAATTTATAAGAGTGATTGTAAGAAAGAGCAGGAGCAGACCGCTAAGACATTTAAAATTTCATTACTGTATAACAGCCGACTATAGACAAATATAATTTTCAATAGTATACTTCACTATTCATTAATGGTTTTCATCAAACGTTTAATTAAGCAACCATTTTTAAAACAGTGCAATTTGAAATAATAATTGACCTGTCTGCTTTTTTTTTTAAACAATTTTTGTTTGAAGATTGAATTTTATTCATACATTCTATAACTATTATCATATTAACTATATACTAATATTATAGTATTGAACCTTTTTTACTTTCTTTTTATTCTATTGTCAGTTGTTTCTTATGATCATTAAACGTTACCAGTTCTTAGGGACTATAACAGAAAATATGGGTAAGGTTTACTGTGACAACTGTACTCTGTTGTTGTTTCTTGTTTCCAGAAACGAACAACAAACGTTGATATTATACCATTACAGAAAGGATTCTAAAGTGTGTTTTGCGTACATTTACACCTTTGATTATATATACTACGTAGTCAGCACATGGCATTGAAAAAACAAGTTCAAGTGAGCGTGTGAGTGTCATGTGTGCCAGTATGCGAGTATGTGCGGGAGTGTGTGAGAGAGAGATGGAGAGTGTCAGAGAGAAGACAATTAACGTCTAATTTTGAAATCGTCATTTATTTAAATAATGGCGAACAATTCACACGAATGAGTCTACAATTGCCAAACAACACCTATATGGCAACTTTCAGTTTGATATCATTAAACCAATGGTTTAACTGAAAAGGAAATGTTCATGTAATTAAATGATTCAATATAAACTTATTTATTAAATATGCAAGGATAAGGATAAATCACAATTATTTCAATTGTGTCATATTTCAATAAAAATTGGATAGTCGTATTTTCTATGACTATTTTATTTTCTATTTTCCTATTTTGTTCCCAAATTTTATTTCAGGTAACTAACGCATACCTTAACGTTTTCATAATTAGAACTTTTCCCAGTAGGATCCGTTCCCTTGAAGTCAATCTAAAAGAACTTCTGACAAGAGTTATATGCGTAATAGATATTTTCTCAACCATAAACAACCATTTTTAAAGTTATCATTTTTTTACAAGGAGGATTAATTTCTTCCCTCTGTGATAAAGTAAAATTATCCAGGCAAAGACGGAAAAGTACACTTTTACTTGATGACTGTTATAAGGTTGTACCAACAGAAAAATGACACAACAATCTCTACGGTAAGGAAGATTTATACCAATGAAGGATTAAGTAACACTAAAAAAATTGAGTGAAATTGATCAAGTTGCCAAACTCAACTGCTATCATTAAAACTTAAGTGGTTATTTTGGAACCAAGCTAGGCGGAATCCTACAAATGTACAGTCACATGAAATCTGACAAACTGATAATTTTAAATATTCCTCAAATAACATGTTGTAAATAGTAAAACGTTAAGTGACGTTGTGGCGTCCGTGTAACATGATATAATGAAAGATGAATGCTTAGTTTAAGTTATAATGAGTAATATTTCATAATAGTTTACTACTTTACTTAAAATTATTATTTTCGTACAAATCAGACACACAAATAAAAGTTTTATGCAATCCTTAGAAAAACACTTGAATCACCTGCCACATTTTGTAACCATACATAACCGAACTTTTAAGGCCGTTGGCGAGGTTTCAACCAAAAATCACCAAATTCGATAAATCGTGTTTCATGAAACAAAAAATATCGAAATTGTAGATTCATCAAACGTTTAACCGTTAACATGGTCAGTTTTTTCGACGCGAGATACGTACTTATTATTCTTAGAAACTCGAACCTAAACAATCTACGATTGATTTTCAAAAACAGCCTAAACCAATAACACTTGATCATTTACACTGTGCTGCAAAATGATTGTTCATTTGTTTCTTCAGTTTTGATCGATTCAAAAAGAAATAGAAATAATCTATTGGGACTACTTACAGAAATTCATGATGTGCACTGGAAGTTACATTGAATGACCAATAGTAACCCATTTTGAATGAACAAACACCTGGTCTTTGTTTGCATAAAACCAATGACGATTAACCAAGAATAGACCTATTTGTTTACGATTGTATATGTCCCCACATAATCGCAAACAGCCAGAAGATGGCTGCCACCATAACTGACAACATCTTATTTTACAATTAATTATTATTGCAGTGTTTTTTCGAAGGATTAGATAGTGCAATGTTATTATTTGTTGTTTATAGTGATAATACATATAACTTAAGTTTTATAATAGTGAGACCATAAGTAGTACATAGAAAAATGGAGCGTTTAAGTTGTAACCTCACAAACATCGGTAAGTAAACAAACCATAGACGTAACATTAATTATTTGCAAAGACCCCTTCTAAGCAAAAATTAGAAAATTCATATTTGTCTGCTTATTAACCTGAAGCGCAAATACTGTTTCACATTTTACTACAACTTTTTAATAAAAAAATACATGATATAAGCGTTGTTTTTAATTGTTTATTGTTTGATTACATTGACGTTATTAACACCATAGAGCAAAACAATTCCTTATAAAATGATAAAGAATGCTGGGTCTATTCTTGGTTAATCGTCATTGCATAAAACCCAGCTACAATTTTAATTCATAAATCATGTACTACTGTTGCTAAGCATTATACTTTGAAAACTGACTATATCGGCCTACCCCGCTAAATATGACAATATCATCGTGACATTAGTAAATATAAAGAACGATATGAATTTTGTTCCACACATGACATCACTGAGTTATACAAAGAAAGTTACAATTTCTGTTATAACCTAAAGATTGCCAGAATGATGTTAATCATTTTTTTTGTAATGTATATAGGGCATACCACGAAGAGCTGAGAAGTATCTGTACATTCGGCTTTTATCAATATTGGTAAGTAAAGGTTTTTGACCGCTAATTTCTTTAAAATGTGTTCAAGCCTATAGCACTTCTGGTTACATTGGTTACAGTATCAAATTATTATAAATTTTTGTTATGAATAAATAATTTCAAATTTTTAATTAAATATCAGTACCAGTTTATAAATCAACTCTAGAGTTAAGTATAGCAATTTTTGATACTTTAAATTTAAACTAACCATACCAGCTACAGATGCTAATGGGTACATTAACAGAACGTTTGGCACAAATTATCAAAATATCAATAACACATGAATAACTGTTTTTAATGTGTCTCATTTCTTCACTTAAAACCACTTTAAAAATTGAGTTAACTCTATATACACTTCCCTATTCAAATTCTTTAAGATTACAAATTTCAGAGATTTGATTTGAATTTGTGTAAAACAATTTGCGTCGAATGTTTAATACGCTATTATCAGTCAGGATTTTATTTCTGTCCTTTTTTGTTATAATTGTGGCCCTGAAACGGCTAAATTTAGAAGCCATGTAGAAGAGTGGATTTGTACTACATATTGGTGATGAGAATGAGCAAACTAAGTACTCCTAACAAAGGTGGCTCGTGAAGAGATCAAAAAATGTAATCTAGCAGTATAATAGCCATTGTAATACCAATAGTATAAAGAAAGAATTGAAACGATTTTTCTATACTCAAGTGACTGAATATATATATATATATATATATATATATATATATATATATATATATATATATATATATATATATATATATATATATATGCACACACGGTAGAAGTGAGCACCCCTGTGTAAAAGTTTAGGTTCAGATGACTTCCACTGGTCATTGGGCGTCAGAGAGACGGACGCTCAATTACCTCTTCATTTTATTTCAAATTATGATACAACATGCCACCTAGTAACCAAAAAAGTAAAAATTGCACGGACTTTTACTTGCCTGTTCATTGATACGTGTATAAGTTTTAGTGCACGCAATTACGAATTGATGGCAACACAATCGTCCGCTACAACTACAACTAGCTGCGCTGCATTTCGTTACATTGAAAATAAAAACAATTCAAGTTTGACCACATATTATTATATAAACATGCACTGCATGAATTGCAATAAAATATTATAAATAATTAATTATCCAATTATCTAAATTTAAAAAGGATCTTTTAACACTTTCGTATTTACTTGAAACAACATTTCGGTTACCGTCGGAAAGTACAAACTGATAAATTGTTTCAGCCCTCAATACGTGTTAAAGATAATTTCCTAAAATCTCATTATAAGACACACCAAAGCATTAAACAGATTACACTAGATTTAATTCAAACATTATACTTTATTGTGGGTTAAACGACGGAGAAAAAAATTGTATCATGTGTTTACTGGGGTTTTTGCTCCAAATGGTTTTTCTTGCTACATCAGCAACTCTTTTGTTAAACAAATTTTAAAACCTTTATTTACCTTTATTTTGAATAGTTTTACACTCCATTCAATGGTTTAATTTTTATTTAATCTGCTATCCTCCTTCAGTGTACAACGGTGAAAGTAAAATTGGTGTTGTTGATTTTGACCAATTTTACTTATTGGTAAATAAAATTAAATATTTCAAGTTAATTTTAATTTAATTTTAAGTTAAACTGAAATTAGGAATCGACTTAAACACGTAAAAGAGAGACCAAGGTCGAGTCAAGCCTTCCGACGTTAAATTTGATGTGCCCAGCACATGACTTTCTCATGCTGGGTCATATTGCATTAGTAAATAGTACGTAAGGTCTGCACACATTATTATGCTAGAACTTGTTATGTTATAACATAGGTCAGTCAAAAAACGGCAATTTGTAACGTATTCATATTCCCACTTATATGAAATGTACAAAGGAAATCTTATTTTTTTGGTTATAATCACCTCTGTAGTTTACAAACCAGTGCAATTCTAATTACACACAATGCAAAGCAATAAAATTGTTTTTTTATAAACGTAAATTATATTAATTACGTTAATAAGCACACAAGAAAGAAAAATATAGTTTGATATCTTACAAGCTTGTTAGCTGCATTTGGACAAGAATGTAAGACAAAAACTATAGCCAGTTTCAACATATTTATTATGTTTTTGAAACTAGGTCCAGTAGTCATAATTGAAAACATACGCTTCTTTCTCAAAATCCGGCAACATCAAGTTGCTTCTAACTACTTGTACAAGGCCACAGGTCATGACAATAGTGCGACATCTGAATACCGTTTACAAAATCAGTTGCAATCCGAACGGCGCGCCGTATAGATGTTCGACTATTAAAATTTACTTAGAATATTTACGTAAATAATTGGTTTGTTTTTAAACAATAAACATAATGCCTTGTGTTCTACATTGTGTGCACTGTATTTTGCTATGAAAATAATAATAAACAGGTAAGAGGCACACGAAGTTTATAATTTTTGTATAACTAGGAAACATTTCGGCAAATAAACCCCACTAACTTTCGCCTAATAAGCCCATTAAACAGTGGGCCTTATTGAACGACGCTGTAAAACATTTTTTTTAGTTTCCCCAACAACAATGCGACCAAAAGCGAGCACATTGGACTGCAGAACAGCTTCAAGCTGCAATTAACGCAGTGGAAGGTAATGAATTGTCGCAAATAGAAGCTGCTCAGCGTTATAATGTACATAGGAGAACAATTGGAAATCATCGAAAATCTGGCGCTCTAGATAAAAAAAATTGGACGATCCAACATATTAACTCCCGATCAAATAAAACAATGTTCTGAAAGAATAGTTCGTCTGTGCGAAATCGGAATGCCCCTAACACCATTGTTGGTACGCCGCTCTGCATACAAATTCTGAGTTGAAAATAACGTTCCACACAGATTTAATGCTGCCAAAAGGATCGCTGGTAAGGACTGGCTCTATGGTTTTTTGAAGCGCAATCGCAATTTCTCCAGACGCAAGGCGGAACTGATGAACACAGCACGTGAACAAAAACTAAACAAATTTATAGTGGATAAGTACTTTAAGAAATTATATATATATATATATATATATATATATATATATATATATTATACATGTTATTTTGATTGAGTCTTCCAAGAGTATTATAAATTAAAGTGTTCATTTTCAGAGTATCTCGTGTATTAACTGTTAAATATAAGTGGAATTCAACGTTTTGAGGATGTACTATATCCCCTGTGTCGAGAATGTTATAAATTAATAATAAATAAATTACTGAGTTATGAAAATGTAAACTTTCACCATTATCACTCATAATAAAATACTTATCTTTTTTGAGGTTTTTAATGGTGTATTTTAAATTATACAATCTAAACGTTTCGATAACACTTACAGTTATCTTCGTCAGTAGTAATATTTGTTAAAAATTGTTAAAGATGTTATAAACAACTTTGACAAAATTCTTGCTGATTCTGCTTTTCCTAGACGGGTTATCTGCAATAACCTAAAAAGAATTGAACTTCAGGCTTTCTCAGATGCTTCCATGATAGGTTATGGATGCAAAAGATCAGATCCATTCGAATCTTCTCTGCTCTAAAACTAAAGTTAGAATTATGCGGTGCTGTGGTGCTGGCCCGTCCTGCAAAACAAGTGATCGAGACTTTAAACGTCAAATTTAACAAATGCGTGTTCTGGTCTGATTCTACGATCGTTCTAGGTTGGTTAAATATGCAGCATAATCGTTTAAAAATGTTCGTTGCAAAATGCTACTTGGAAGCATGTCTCATCAACCGCAAATCCCGCTGATTTGCTTTCCCGTCACTCCTCAAGAACAAAAACGGTCTAGACTCTGGTTGTATGGTCCTGAGTGGCTACTAAATGATGACTCTTCGTGGTCACGCTCTATTGATGGTAATTTTGATTCCACTCTTCCGGAACTAAAGGAAATCAAGTGTCTCTCTGCCTTTACGTCGACTAACTTCGCGTTTGAAAATTTCTCAAACCTCTCTCGCTTAGAACGAATTATAGTATATTATATGCATTTTTACCACAACTGTAGAAGACTAACCCTTAAAAGAAATTTTTGTAGTTTAAATCCTTCCGAAACAAACGATGCTCTTATTCGTTTAGTAAAATTTTAGCAATTTTAATCTTTCCAAAGTGAAATTAATTCACTTAAAAGGGGCGCAATCGTTAAAGATTCGCTCAAGGCTTTCTGGTATACTACGTGTTGGGGGACGATTAGAATATTCCGCTTACCCGTTTGATAAGAAACATCAAATTTTAATTTGTGGATCTCAACATTTAGCCAAGTTGATTGTAAATCGTGCACATATTAGATTGTTACACTCTGGACCTCAACAAACGCTTGCCTCTACTAGAGAGCGTTTCTGGATAACTTCAGGATGAAATCTTTGTAAGAATTCATAGTTGCGTTATATGTTTTCGTGCCGCGAGAGCGGTCATGGGAAATTTACCACGTAGCCGCGTTGAACCTTCATTGCCTTTTGTAAATGTCGGTGTTGATTATGCCGGTCCTTTTATGTTACAGGGTAAAAAGGGCAAAGGTAGTAAATTAACCAAGTGCTACATATGCCTATTCGTATGTTTTGCTACCAAGGCGGTTCACTTAGAGTTGGCCTCTGATTTATCTACAATTCTTTTATAGGGTGTTTGCGAAGATTTGTAGCACGCCGAGGGCGGAACCAATTTTAGTGGTGCCAGATCAATGCTTCGCGATCTCAGTAATTTTCTTAGAGATAACAAAAATTTCATTTGCGATACCGCTGAAAACATTGCTTACCCTCAAGGTAATCCATGCTCCCACGCGCCCTTCGCTTCAACGTCACACGCTCCATGCATCGAAGTATATTCCTCAAGCTCATTGAAGTAACTAGATTTGAAAGTCACTAGAAAAGTTACTAGATTGTTTTTCAATGTCATTGAAGCAGATTGTCCACATCCAGGTCAATGGTTTTCAAGGTTAAGGTCATCCTACACATTACCCATGTATTTCTCAAGGTCATCACATTGCATACGTCTAAGTACACAGTTTTCAAGGTCGCTCACATTGCCTACCTATTATTCAAGGTCATCGTACACATTATCTGCGTACACAGTCACATTACCTATGCCAAGGTTTTCAAAGGGCCCACGCTGTCTGCGTATATTCTTCAAGGTATGGGAACTCACATTCCCTACGACGAAGTCAACGGTTTTCAAGGTCAAGCACACGTTTTGTGCATCAGTCTTCAAGACCACGTGGCAGGAAATGTTCAAGGTCACCTGTCATGTGTGACAGGAAATGTTCAAGGACACCAAGTCATGGGTTAATTTGGGGGGAAATTTCAAGGCCATGTGGCAGGAAACGTTCAAGGTCACGCAATTGGTTCATTGACCTCTGAAGTAGGTCCCTCAAATTGCATGTGCCTGGGCTTTACGTAGGCCAAAGGTGAGCTACTCCACAGTGCTCAAGGTCACAAGCAATTCTTGACCGAGTCGAGGTGTTAATTCATTTATAACAAGTCTCAAGGTCGGGGGTATTAAATAGACTTTTCAAGCTCGTTGTAGGTGCATGGGATTCTTGGATGTTCTTCAAGGTCACAAGCATTCACAGTTAACAATTGGTATATAGGAGGAGTTAGTTATTACAATTATTCTCGAGGTCGCCCGCTGGGGTATCGTATTATAAATTATTGTCTGCAAATAGTGAAAGTTCATTGACCTTTTCAAGATTATCGGTTTCAAGGTTCCGCCCCGTAAAGTTCATTGACCTCTGTGGTTCAGGTCAAATATGGTTTTGCGTAGGATATTTCAAGCACCTCAAGGTCAAGGGTTATTCAAAGTTCTTGTATTGACTAAATTGTAATAAAAGTATTATGATTACGTGGCCTCATACTACTATCCTAAACCACCAGGATGAGGTAGTTTTCCCAAGAACCGGATCCGGTTCCCACAGACAGATAGCCGTTTCCCAAAACAGGGGAGCCGTTTCCCAAAACAGATAGCTGTTTCGCAACACAGGTAGCCGTTTCCCCCCATTTCAAGGTCACACCTGTGAGAACAGAACAAAGGCGATCCATTGTTCTGGCCGAGTTAGGGTCATAATTCCTAAAACTAGATTGTTATCCGGCTACCCCCATCATTTCAGGCTCAATTCTAGGAAATCAATTTTCAAGAACAAAGGGGATCCATTGTTCAAGCCGACGCTTCAAGGTCTATGCTTACAAATTTCAAGGTCATACCTCTGAGAAAACGACAAAGGCGATCCATTGTTCTAGTCAAGGTAGGGTAATAATTCCTAAAAATAGATTGTTATCTAGATACTCCCACCATTTCAGGCTCAATTCTGAGAAATCAAGTTTCAAGAACAAAGGCGATTCGTTGTTCAAGCCGAAGATTCAAAGTCTATGCTTACTATTTTCAAGGTCGCAGCTCTGAGAAAAGAACAAAGGCGATCCACTGTTCTAGCCGAGTTATGGTCATAATTCCTAAAAATAGATTGTTATCTAGGTCAATTTCCAGCTACCCCCACCATTTCAGGCTCAATTATGTGAAATCAATTTTCAAGAACAAAGGCGATCCATGGTTCAAGCAATTCAGCCGACGCTTCAAGGTCAAAGTTCTTTTGCTCAAGGCCACCATACACATTGCCTACGTATATTCCTCAAGGTCACATAGCATTTCTTGGCTGAGCCAAGGTGTAATATTCTTATAAATCAATTCTCAAGGCCAGGAGTATTAAACAGACTTTTGAAGGCGTGGGGGATTCTACCTCTCAGGGTCACCCAAGCAATTCTTGGCCGAGTCAAGACGTTAATTCTTAAGGTCGGGGGTATCATACAGGTTGTCGTTACCTATGCTAAAATGTGAATCAAAGTTCTTGTATTAGCTAAATTGTAATAAAAAGATTATGCTTACACTATGTGGATTCATAATACTACTGTCCTAAACCACCAGGATGAGGTAGTTTTCCTAAGAACCGGATCCGGTTCCCAAAGACAGATGCCGTTTCCCAAAACAGGGATCTGTTACCCAACAAGGTAGCCGTTTTCCTCACCATTTCACGGGCACACCTCTGAGAAAAGGACAAAGGCGATCCATTGTTCTGGCTGAGTCAGGGTCATAATTCCTAGAAATCACCTGTAGGGCTATCAAATAGATTGTCAATGGCTAAAATGTATTGATATCAATTTTCAAGGTCCTAAAAATCAACCTGCAGGGGTATCCCAATACATTTCCGGTAAAGGTATCTAGGAGGATGCTCTTCAAGGTAACGTATACTATAGGATCCATTTTCTCGTTTTCAAGACCATTGCGTACACACATTGCATACGTATATTCTTCAAGACCACGTATAGTGATCCACTTAGTAATTTATTAAGAGAAACCCGCAAGTGCATTAGGTCAAGGCGATCATACACGTTGCCTACGTATATTCCTCAAGGTCACACAGCAATTCTTGACTGAGCTAAGGTGTTAATTCTTATAAATCAATTCTCAGGAATATTAAATAGACTTTTCAAGGCGTGGGGGATTCTACCTTTCAAGGTCACCTAATCAATTCTTGGCTGAGTCAAAACTTTAATTCTAAAGGTCATTAGACCGATTCTGAACCACTCTGAAGTTAGTTAAGGTCAAAGCACAGCAGCATCATGGTCAAAGAAGTATGCACCACTCTGAAGTTAGTCTAAGTCACAGGGCAGCCGCATCAAGGTCAAGAAAGTCTGGAGCACTTTGAAGTTAGCCAAGGTCAAATCAAAAAATAGAAATTAGAAGGGTAGTAGCATCAACGCCAAAGAAGTCATAGCTCGATTCTGGACCACATTACACGAATTTCTGTGTTGAAGTTAGGTTAGGCTGTTCAAGCAATTTAGCAGAGTCACGGTGTTAGTTATTAGAAATCAACCTGCAGCTCATAGGTTGATTCTGAAAAAAATTTATTGCTGGTAAATGTTGCCTCAAAACACAATTACATGTATTAGATTTAAGGAACGTATTGTATAATTAAACGGTCCCAATCCTGTCCGATCTTATCCATATTTTAACCCCGAATGCAACTGATGCATCTATATAAGGAAAGTGGAATCATGATGAATAATTTTACGGTAAACCTAAATGCTATGAAGAGCAATTAGATATTAGTTAAAGTTATAAATAGATGTCTGACACTTGCATAAAAGGGAAACTCGATTTGGAGTGTTATATAGTGAAAACAGAAAATGATGAAGCTGTGTATTAGCAATGAGGAATTAGTAAAAATAGTGTATGTAGAAAAGGTCAAGAAGTGCGGGGAACGTATAGTGTTGGAAACGGAACTGTATAATTAAAAAGATTTGTGTGCTGTTTTTGCATATAAGTTAAAGAGGCGTAGACAGTAAAATAACTTTAAAAAAGCTTCTGGTTTTCCGGGGTATTATATCCAGTTCTTAATTGGTTTGCAACGTTTAGTTGTGGCGTATCTAGTAATTAATCAGTTTTCCGATTTTCAGGTGGGGTCAGTGTGCCCCCATTAAGTTTATTATCATTCAAATTATTCTCAGAAGTATTTAACGTTTTTGGGGAATTAGTGCAGTGTAACAGTTGTAGAAAGAATGAAACTTGTAGTAAATTGTGTCTACTTTAACTTCTACAAAGCATTGAAAAATGCAGAGATTTAGCCAACGTTGTGATTAGGACTGTACCTAAAATTTCGGCCCTTTTTATTCCTAAATTGACGACCCTCGAATGCGGGAAATTAAAGGTAATATTAAGACCGCAAACTGTAGGAAATTGGAACAGTTATCTGAATTAGGTATTAAACAGATTAGCTATAGAAATAAATTGTGTTATATATTGCAATTAGAAAATATAGATTCGATGCACATATCTAATTATTGGTTAGAAAGAGAGTTAACAATGTATAGATTTAAAATAGACATAAGAATTGTAATGTTGCTTAAATAACATTTATATGAAATGTTTTGATGATCACTAAAGTAGTCGAAATTACCTCCATAAAGTAGGTTGCAGATTTATTAGTTTTAATGCAGATCCCTAGACAAAGAAATTTGCTTGTTTTTGTATCTATAAATGGCTTGCTTAATTGTTAAGTACATTTTTTCTTAAATTACATCACCATTAAGAATGTGTGACTGATTTAAAACAATGAAAACCCATTCTAACGCCTAATAATAATAAAAACCATTTATTTAAAATTACATTATCTATATGAATGCGAGCTTATTGTATCCCCTTTAAAACAAAGAAAACCTGTTGTAAAGCTTACTAATAATGTTACTAATAATGTTAGAAGGTTATGAAATTTTATTTATGGTCTAGAGATATGTATGTAATTAGGAAGTAAAATAAATATAGAATAAACATTTCCAAGATGATATTTTTATTAATATAACATATTTTGTTATACACATAAATTACTTTCCTTTACTAAAACACAAAGTACAGCTCTTTATCTACCTTAACTCTAATTGATTATAAAAATACGTTTCTTTGTCCTTATGTTGATATCACCTTACTACATCAACAGCAGACATTTAGCGTGATCTGTGTGACACTTGCTTAAGTAGAACCCTTTGATTTTTTCCTGTTTCATTTACTGTCACTTAAAACTGGTAAATTAAGTGTTCAAAATCTTACTTTTAATTTTATGTCAAGATCCCACCTAGTATATCTACTTTTTACAAATTTTTGCATGTAGCAGATGTGATAAATAAAAGTTTCATATTTCAGGAGTAGTTAAATATATTTTATTTCAATAACAAGTAAAATTCTATATATTACGTTATCAGTATGTAACTAAGGCACCAAAGGCAAACCAGGACAGTAACTAAGACATAAATTGAATGTGTCCTACCTGTATGATTAGGTTAGTTGAATGATATATTAGTAATAAGGTAGTTTATAAGAATGAAAATATTCTTAAGCTTGAAAGCAACTTATCATTACTAAAATGTTATCTCATAAGACTGAAACAATCAAGGAAGGCTTTTAAAATAGGTGGGGGTTAATCTATAAAAGTTAATATGGCAACCTATTGAATCATGTTTCAATGATCGGTTACTTACAGGGATTATAGTTTATAGGAATTATATTATCAATTTATTATTACTTTTATTAATTAATTTTTAATTATATTAATTCAGAATGCGGAATGATACAAACGAAAGATAGAATTTCAGTAGTCTTAAGAGGATGCTTTCCTACTGCAATTATAGCACACAAAGGGGAGTATAATTATTTTTATTTTTATTAATTAATTAATAATTATATGATTAATGTGAGTTCGGAATGCCAAATGATACAAATGAAAGATAGACTTTTAGTAGTCTTAACTGTAAAGGTCAAATTAATTTAATGGATGTGTGATGTGCATGTGTAAGTGTTGTTGGGTTTTCTTTAGTAATAGTTTTTTTAAATTTAAAGAAAATATGTTATATTCAGCAACATTTGAGAAATTAAACACCCTCCCCATTAATTTGTATTGTATTTGGGGAAAAGTATATTGCCATTTGTAAAGCTAATAATTCACTTCAAACATATTATTATCATGAAAGTTGCACTAAAATTAAAAGAAAAATTTGAAAACTGAATTTACCTTTTTTAGTTGTTTACAGTGAATGGGGTGGTTTAAGTTATTTCATTAATCCTTTTCCTATAGCAACCACTATCGACATCAACACTTTGAACACATGCCCGAAACAATTTCATGCTTATGTATTGTTCATCTCTCCTAATCTTGCTTCCGCAAAAACGAATACTAGTTAAAAATAGATACACTTATAAACGTTTTAGCACATTTACTGTATTTATTTTGACGCACCCTAGTCAAAGCATCCGCTACACTTGTACCACCCAGGCTACCTTACAACTGTTTTTACCACACATAAAAAAACGTGTACCGCCACTAGCTAAAAAATATCTACACTTATACGTTATAGCACATTTTGATGCACCCTCGCCAACCACTACACCTGACACATTAGGGGTCCTCGCTTGACCTTCATCCAAATTTGGGGGTGGTAATGCTAAGAAACAAAAATCAAATTGAGGAAATTATTTAAAGTATATTTACCTGAATTTTGCAGAACTCGAGCTCTCAGCGCTGCAGTTGTAATTACACCTAACGAGCTACCCTTTTTGTATTCAAACCACCATTTTCCTCGGTAGATTTTAACAACACCTGGTTAATCAAATGACACATCTCCTTCCGTATATAATTCGTTTATATCGGTAACGAGCGGATCATCACGCACAACTTCTTGCATGACGATATGCACTGATGATAAAATTTAACAGAATTGCTGTAGAATGAAAAAGCAGGAATATGAATGCATCGCGTTGTTCTTGGGGAAATGTATTCCTATACATACAAGGCCAACCACAGCAAAAAAAAAAAAAAGTTGATTAAACGAATGCACAGTATATGCATGTATATAACAGCTTTCTGTAAGCGTTAAAGAAAACTATCTGCATCAATAAAGTATACTAAAGTTAAGAATTAGATTTGATGTTTACATATAATTAAAAGCGTTTTAAGTCTCCAAATGTGATTTAAGCAACTTTATAATTCTTATGTCCATTTTAAATCATATACATTGTATATGATAACCAGCACGTTATCAAAATGCGAGTGGGGAATGTCAATTTAAAAAGCTTAATTGTTAAGGTACATTTTTTTTTTAATTACATCACCTATACGAACAATGAAAACCCATGCAAACGCCTACTAACAATAAAACCAGTTACAGATACAAAAACAAGCAAATTTCTTTGTCTAGGGATCTGCATTGAAACTAGTAAATCTGCAACCTACTTTATGGAGGTAATTTCCACTACTTTAGTGATCATTAAAACATTTTTGATGTTATTTAAGCAGCATTACAATTCTTATGTCTATTTTAAATCTATACATTGTTAACTCTCTTTTCTAACCAATAATTAGATATGTGCATCGAATCTATATTTTCTAATTGCAATATATAACAATTTATTTCTATAGCTAATCTGTTTAATATCTAATTCAAATAACTGTTCCAATTTCCTACAGTTTGCGGTCTTAATATTACCTTTAATTTCCCGCATTCGAGGGTCGGCAATTTAGGAATAAAAGGGCCGAAATTTTAGGTACAGTCCTAATCACAACGTTGGCTAAATCTCTGCATTTTTCAATGCTTTGTAGAAGTTAAAGTAGACACAATTTACTACAAGTTTCATTCTTTCTACAACTGTTACACTGCACTATTTCCCCAAAAACGTTAAATACTTCTAAGGATAATTTGAATGATAATAAACTTAATGGGGGCACACTGACCCCACCAATTAAGAACTGGATATAATACCCCGAAAAACCAGAAGCTTTTTTAAAGTTATTTTACTGTCTACGCCTCTTTAACTTATATGCAAAAACAGCACACAAATCTTTTTAATTATACAGTTCCGTTTCCAACACTATACGTTCCCCGCACTTCTTGACCTTTACTACATACACTATTTTTACATATTCCTCATGGCTAATACACAGCTTCATCATTTTCTGTTTTCACTATATAACACTCCAAATCGAGTTTTACTTGCTTTATTAACGTCTGCAATCGCTCACTCCTCCGCACTTACTGCTTTCTGTCCAGCTTTTTCAGACCCACAAAAGTCATTCTCATTGAAAACGGTTTAGAATTGGCTAAACTACCCCTGGACGTTAACCCTGTTGACTTATTTCAGCATCTATTAGAAAAGCTACCTCTAAAAGTAGGTGATTTAAGCAGATTATTCAGCTTTTCTATAAACACTGTCCTCTATCTGTACCTTGACCTATTTCCAGATTTCTAAGAATTCCTGCAAAAGTTGACTCAGTTTAGCCACCACTTAATCTTTTTAGCATAAACAACAACCTTCCCATGGGTTGATTTTTAAGAATATGACATCCTTCGAACCAATAAACTTTAACCCTCTCAGATCAATAAACTTTACCCCTGCACAGTCTGGTTCAATTTGTTTTCTGTGATTAGAAACGACTACTGCTGAATTGATTGGGTGACCCTGAAAGGTAGAATCCCCCACACCTTGAAAAGTCTATTTAATATCCCTGAGAATTGATTTATAAGTATTAACACCTTAGCTCAGTCAAGAATTGCTGTGTGACCTTGAGGAATATACTTAGGCAACGTGTATGATGGCCTTGACCTAATGCACCTGCGGGTTTTTCTTAATAAATTACTAAGTGGATCGCTATACGTGGTCTTGAAGAATATACGTATGCAATGTGTGTACGCAATGGTCTTGAAAACGAGAAAGTGGATCCTATAGTATACGTGACCTTGAAGAGCATCCTCCTAGATACCTTTACCGGTCATGTATTGGGATGCCCCTGCAGGTTGATTTTTTAGGACCTTGAAAATTGATATCAATACATTTTAGCCATTGACAATCTATTTGATAGCCCTACAGGTGATTTCTAGGAATTATGACCCTGACTCAGCCAGAACAATGGATCGCCTTTGTCCTTTTCAGAGGTGTGACCTTGAAATGGTGAAGGAAACGGTTGCCTGTGTTGGGCAACAGATCCCTGTTTTGGGAACCGGCTATGTCTTTTTATTACAATTTAGCTAATACAAGAACTTTGATTCACATTTTAGCATAGGTAACGACAACCTGTATGATACCCCCGACCTTGAGAATTAACGTCTTGACTAAGCCAAGAATTGCTTGGGTGACCCTGAAAGGTAGAATCCCCCACGCCTTGAAGTCTATTTAATACTCCTGACGTTGAGAATTGATTTATAAGAGTAATACATCTTAGCTCAGCCAAGAAATGCTATGTGACCTTGAGGAATATACCTAGGCAATGTGTATGATGGCCTTGATCAAAAGAACTTTGACCTTGAAGCGTCGGCTAAATTGCTTGAACCATGGATCGCCTTTGTTCTTGAAAATTGATTTCTCAGAATTGAGCCTGAAATGGTGGGAGTATCTAGATAAGAATCTATTTTTAGAAATTATTACCCTACCTTGACCAGAACAATGGATCGCCTTTGTCCTTTTCTCAGAGGTGTGACCTTGAAATGGGGGGAAACGGCTACCTGTGTTGCGAAACAGCTATCTGTTTTGGGAAACGGCTCCCTGTTTTAGGCAACGGCTATGTGTCTTTGGGAACCGGATCCGGTTCTTAGGAAAACTACCTCATCCTGCTGGTTTAGGATAGTAGTATGAGGCCACGTGATCATAATCCTTTTATTACAATTTAGTCAATACAAGAACTTTGAATAACCCTTGATCTTGAGGTGCTTGAAATATCCTACGCAAAACCATATTTGACCTGAACCACAGAGGTCAATGAACTTTGACTATTAGCAGACAATAATTTGTAATACGATACCCCAGCGGGCGACCTCGAGAATAATTGTAATAACTAACTCCTCCTATATACCAATTGTTAACTGTGAATGCTCGTGACCTTGAAGAACATCCAAGAATCCCATGCACCTTAAAGTCTATTTAATACCCCCGACCTTGAGACTTGTAATAAATAAATTAACACCTCGACTCGGTCAAGAATTGCTTGTGACCTTGAGCACTTTGGAGTAGCTCACCTTTGGCCTACGTAAAGCCCAGGCACATGCAATTTGAGGGACCTACTTCAGAGGTCAATGAACTAATTGGCATAGGTAATGCGACTGTGTACGCAGATAATGTGTACGATGACCTTGAATAATAGGTAGGCAATGTGAGCGACCTTGAAAACCGTATACTTAGACGTGGGCAATGTGATGACCTTGAGAAATATATATCGATGCGGGTAATGTGTGTACGATGACCTTAACCTTGAAAACCATTGACCTGGATGTGGACAATCTGCTTCCATGACCTTGAAAAACAATCTAGTAACTTTTCTAGTGACTTTTTCAAATCTAGTTATTTCAATGACCTTGAGGAATATACTTCGATGCATGGAGCGTGTGACCTTGAAGCGAAGGGCGCGTGAGAGCATGGATGGCCTTGAGGGTAAGCAATGTGAGCGGCCTTGGCCTTGAAAACCATTGACCTTGATTCGGAAAATTTTTGAGAGCTTCAATGGCCTTGACCTTGAAAACCTTGCACTTGGACAGCTCGTACAGCTAATGAGAACTTGCGAAGAAGCCTTTCCCATATTTGTCCATTGCCGATAGACTCCAAAAATTTAAAGCATATGGAAGTGTTTAGTTTAATTTGTGTATAACATAATTTTTTGTATTTATACTTGAACGATTTTGTTTTTGTTAGTAATTATTTTAGTATTAACCATTTTTGAAATCTATATCTTTCAAGGCGGGGGTATTTTTGCGCCCACGACTTGCGCCTTTAATTTAGGCCACCAACATTCACTTTACTCTATTTATTTAACAGTGGTAGTCAGGATATGTCGGTTTCCCGGGTATCCGCTTTAGTTGCTAGTTGTTAAAAATAATTATTTTTGTATTGACAAGTAACGCCGTCATGTCCTCAATTATTTGTATTAAAATAAGTTGCTTTTAATCTAAATCTCATACAGTTTGCAAACTGGAATTTTTAATCTTTTTTATCACATTATTAATTTAACTTTGTATAACCATTCCGTATTAAAATTTCTGTAACTCCTTTGAGTTCATGTTCTTTAGAGTCTTCATCATTTAAACTAAACCTAGGTCTCCTTGGTTTACGGATACAGTGCGTTTTCTAATGCTGCTTCAAAGTAAGGGGTTAAGAATTTTTAAGAAAACTACAAACCGTACGGACAAGGAGTTTTACAAATCATCAAGAAATTATACTAGTTTAGCCATTCGAAATGAAAAAAAAGCATACTTACAACATCAATTACATAAAGGTAGAGGTAACATGTGGAAACTGAGAACATATAGTCAAAGAAAGACAAATTTTCCATGCAATTAGTCAAACGTTTACTAATATAGATCGTTCATTTTATAACAATGCCAAATGTGAAAAAAGCATTATTTTGATCCTATGTAATATAATTTCAAGTTTTGAATTTTGTAAAATCACTTACCTTTGCTATCAGCATAAACTTATGTTACTTTATGGTGGTTAAGGTTAAGAACGTTCAACAGCTTTCAGCTGCTAACAGCAAAAATTTATCATATTGAACATAACCAATATCTGGTATAATTTATCAATAAATATTTTATTTTAGAGAAGGATACCCCAAAATTTCAAAAAATGTAAAATAAAACTATCTGGATCGTTTTTTTTAAGGGAAATGGAGCACCTCCTCATGGCAGAAAAATTGTAAACAGTTTCTTCAATTAATTAATGCCAACAATGGTAATCAGCGATTCAGACATAACGTCACTTAATATCTTCTTTTTCGTAACTAATTAAGCTTACTGTGGCCTATTAACATCTCCGGGAAACTAAGTTTGAAGTAATTAAAATCAGATTTCTTGACATTTAATTATAATAAATTATGCACCTAATAAGTAGTTCAGAAATGTACAGTCAAGACAGTCAATGAATAGTACAATGGGGATATATGGAACACTGCCAGTAATATCAAACAAAAGCGCAAATTATCAAACTAGTTATTATCTCCAACATTAGGCAACTTTATTATGCAAATGAATTAGATGTACAGCATAACTGCTCTATGTTATTGTTTCCTGCAATTTTTAGGGTTACAAAATAATTTCAATTGATTAGTAGACAGCATCACAAGGACGAGGTTTTATGCAATTTTTTTTGACACTAGCAAAACATCTCCATATTGTACTGATGATCTTCATGTAGCGCAATGGAATAAAACCTTCAGAGTGCATTATAACTTTTAAATAAAATCATTACTTTTTTTGTTATGAAAAAAAGTAAACAAACGTAATTTGTAGGGTTATATGGAACAATGCCTCAAGAACACGTCCACCAACTAGGAACCTCACATCAGAGGAACTATGACCTCCAATCGTTGGAAGCTTCCTTAGAAGCAATTGTCGTCGGCGATCTCTCCTTTAGTCAAGCTGCTACACAGTATGGTGTTCCAAAAACTACTTTATATGAAACATACAGGGGGATGCAATCTGGTAGACTAGGGAGACCAGATCCTACTCCAGCGAATGAAGAAAAATTCAGTAAAAGCACTTCTAACTGCAGCAGATTTTCGTATACTATTCCATGAAAATAATTTATGTGATTTTGTGCAACAATATTTGAACAGGGCGTTTGTGTGCAGTGTTTTCAAAATAATCGATCAGCCAAAAACTGGTGTGAATATTTTGTGAAACAAAACCCTGAAATTATACAATTCAATAGCCTAAATATTAAACGCTGCCGGGCTGAATTAGGACCAGAAACAATTAAGGACTATTTTGAGCATTTGAGGTCCACTCTGGAAGGAATTCCTCCACAGCACATCTACATCACATCATAACCTACGCCGAAATGAATGTCACCGATGACCCAGGATGTGAAAATGTTTCTGTTCATGAAACACAAAGCACGTGAGCAAAGTCATGAATTTTTCAAAAACCTCCACGTCAATTATGTTTGCTGCAACAGCAGCTGGAACTTTATTCCCTCTATATATTGTAAACAAAACAAAATATCTGTATCTGGATTGGTTTGAGGTAGAACCTGTCAAGCTCAGGCTGTTCGACTAAGATATATTTGCCAATTCCAAATAGTATTGTCTCATTGTAAGAGAATTGAAGGTAAAAAAGCTGTGATTGGAGACAATTTAAAAAAGTCACATTTCCTACAGGGTGGTAAAAGCCTGTGAGGATAACAGTATTTCCTTTATATTAGTTCCCAAAAATAGCACTCACATATGACAACCTCTAGACATTGCAGTATTCCATCCAATGAAGGTGGCTTGGAGAAAAACACGAACTGAATGGAAAAAAAATCGAGGGGTTGTGCCTAAGCAAAAATTTTCGAAATTAAAAAAAATGCTCATAAGTTGTGAAGCGAGAATGAAAGACAACATTCTGTATGGTTTTAAAGCAACGGGTATATGGCCTTACAACTCAAAAAAAAATTGGGCCTAGAAAATATCCGTTAGATGCTGAACATAATCACATTAGAGACAGCTTTTCTAAAATAATAACACATCTCACTGAAATCAATGATACAATTTTGCGACAAAGACAGTTGATGTGCCTGCTGGAAAATTATTATCATCTTTAGATCTGCAGCAAAATAATGCACCAAGTCAATCCATATCAACAATCATTGAGGAAGAAACTGAAGAAAACTGCTTCTATGGAAGCTTAGAAGAAGAATCTAACATCAACAACCGATCAAACGTCTTATTCGATGACGATCATTCCGAATTGTCATCCAAAACTGCAACTGAACCAATGAATACTGAAACTGAAACAATGAAGTCTGAAATAATAAACACATGTGATATTATCGAAGACTGTTTTGTAGTTGCAAGTATCATTTATGATAAGAACATCAAGAAAGAGATTGAGAAAAAATGTATAGCCAAAATACTGAATTTGAAAAAATCAGCAACAGAAATTAAATGTATGTGACAATATAAAGAAAAAACATTTTTATATTTCCAAATGTGGAAGATATACAACTTGCCAAGCTTTTCCAAATAACCCACAAGCTTTGCACTCCATCAATAAATTGTGCACTACACAACTTTCCTGAAAATATTTTGTAAAATTGAAAAAAACAACTCATAAGAAGCGAATGTTACGTTTTCAATTTTTTTTTAAGTTCCGTTTATTACATATTTTATATTCCGACATGTATTAAGGATTTAATTTTTAATGTCAAAATGACACACTTTTTTGGACTGAGTACTATAATGAATTCATTAGAGTACTAAGTACTATATATAAAAAATGTATAGGTATAGAAGGCAAAAATATGAAACATTTATTGAAACACACCATACACACCATAATTTATAATTTGCATAGGTTTTCCGTAAATACTTTTAGATTTCTTAGGCATTAAGCCAGCAACCGCACTATGGGCTAAATTTTCTATTTCTTGGGATAAATCCTTCTTTTTTTACTATTTGATTAATTTTAAGTAAATATATAATTTTGAGAATATCATTCACATGTCACATGCTACATTTTTGATTACTTTCATTGGGTAAAATACAAAAACAAAATTGCAGAACGGGCTATCAAATAAGTGATAATTTTATCACCGCATGTTGACTGTCACATGATTTTAATGAATAAAATAGTTTACTGTCAAAGTGACAAATCATTTAAAATTGTAGACTTTAAAAAAATATATTTTCTATTAATGTTCATTAAATTCTCTTATCAAATATAACACGTGTTATGATTAACAATCGATGATACCACTAGTTAAAACCCTTAGAGAATTGTAGACTTTAAAAAAATATATTTTCTGGTAACGTTCATTATATTGTCTTACCAAATATAACACGTGTTATGATTAATAATTGATGATAATCATAACACTAGTTATATTATCCCCGACAATAACATGAGAATACAAACAATTCCGTTGTTGCCTAAATTATTTAAATTAACATTGTTTGAAGTCGAAAAATGTGTTTGTTTTGCATTTTACAAGATTGTTCCGAAAATAAATCATTCTTCAGTTCAACAGGTTTGTTGTTCAATTGAAACCCATCTTTGGTCAAATTAGCCTTGGAAAAAATTTAATCACCCAGTTGACGTTTTGTAACATGAGTAATGTTTGTAACTGTCACACAAATCAGTCTGTTTTATTTATATTTCATAGTGATTTTAAATATTGTGACTTTGAAATGAATTTGTTATAAAAAATCCGTCCAAGTTTGATCAACGTACAGTCATTCAATTTTTGTGTACTGAGAGTTTACAATCTACGCAAATCCATTTACGATTACAGACAGTTTATGAAATTTAGAAATGGTAAAGAGGGAACAAAAGATGCGCCGCGACCAGGTGCATTGTGTACTGGATTTTGCTTCACGACAACGCGCGGCCTCGTGTCTTAAACGTAGTGAAAAAAAATTTGCAAAAAAAAATGGAGGGTTTTAGAACATCCACCCTACAGGCCAGATTTATCGCCTTGCGATTTCCATATCTTTGGCCCACTGAAAAAGGTACCGAGAGGTAGACGCTTTGAATCCGACGCTGAAATACAAAACGCCGTCAAGGAAATCTTCAACCAGCAGACGCGAAAATCTTACAACAAGGTACAAATCGGTTGGTGAAGCAGAGGGATATGTTCCTTAATTGTAAAAGTGATTATTTGTAAATTTATTTTCAAATATATTTTTTATAGACCAAAGATGGGTTTCAATTGAACAACGCTACCACTTACACTAAACATTGTTTTCAAGTTATCATACACAAAGCTACATGTTCTCAATAAATATTACAGGCTTCCACTTACAACTTCTGAAATTTAGATAATTTGATTATAGCAGGAGCTACACATGAAAATCTTAATCGTTCGATATATCCCCATTTTATAATAATCAAGCAGAGAACGATAGTTGTAATCTCTAACGCCCTTCGATGTCAAGCTGTTATTTGCCAATACAACAGATTAATCGCTGATTATAGATTACTAGGCAAGCAGTAGAGAAAAATTGCATTTGCACATGAATTCTAATTTCTGAAATATCTCAAAAAATCTTTAAGAATTCAATAGAAGTAAACATAGTCATTCAATTTTTAAAGTAGTTTTCAATAAAAAGATGAAATTGTCATTTAATAAAAGAATCATCTCTTATAAATTTAGGTGTTGATTATTTTTTTTAAATGTTTGAAAAATCTACCTATTTGCATTTTTGGCTTACACTGTGGACAGTTTAAAAACTGCAGTTCCATAATTGACGTTTATTATAACCAAAAATCAGCCTGGTAAAGAAGTTAACAACTCCTTTTCTATGTACAAATTAAACATATCTACTTAAATATTGAGAAAATACAGGGTGTCCCGTATAAAATAAGAAAGTTAATGCACATTTTTGGTATGACTGGAAGTCAAATCAGAATCATTATTTTTAACCAACTTCATTTTTTCTTATAGACACCATATTTGATTTTTACATAAAAAATTTCCATATTTTATTGCCAATCTTAAAATGTGTCACTGTTTATGTTTTGCATTATTTTTAATTTCACAATTTAATTTGTTGTGATTTTTGTTAATTCTGCAGTCACTGTCATTGACAACCCTGTTACCTGTAACTAAAACAATTGACTGGTGAGAAACAATTATTTTGTTCTCTTATGTCAAGTAAATATGAATTTTACAAATGAAGAATGTTGTGACATGATACAAATTTAATATTTGTGCAATAGAAATGGGCAGAATGCATGTGCAAGTTATTTGCAAACATATCCAGAGGGCCAGCAACCAAATCATACTTACTTTTTTAAATTACATCGCAATTTAGTACAATACAGGAGTTTTCAAAAACCTAGAAATAGTTATGGTACAAGAATTTCTCAAGTAACTAGAGAAGCCATACTTCCAGAGGTAGAACTTTTCAACATTCATCATTAAAATAATCTTAAAGTATTTTATAATTAGGTAAATGAAAATCAGTTAAAGTCCGCTCGCGAAATAAGTATAATCTTCCACTACCACAAAGTAAAGTTTGAAGAACATTGAAAAAGGCAAATTTTAAACGCTACAAAATATATGTTAGCCAACCATTACATATTGAAGAGGAAAATAGGCGTTTACGTTTTTGCGAACTGGTTGCTTGTACGAATTAATGAAGATAGAAATTTTCTAAATAAGATTATATGGACTGATGAAAGTTACTTTTCTAATTTAGGAATAATGAACATTTCTGGTCGATAGAAAATCCTTGACAGAATAGACAAATTAGAAATCAGCAACGATTTGGTTTCAATGTTTGGGTTGGCTTATGGAATAACTGAATTACAGGTCCGTTTATCTACCAAAGAACTCTTAATGCACAAAGATATTTAAATTTTTTAAGAACCCAGCTGTTTTTTTTGATGATATTCCACTTAATGAAGTGCAAGGCGTATGGTGCTCCACCACACAATACAGCTAATGTTAGGCAATGTTTAAACGAATTATTCCCTAATAAATGGATCAGCAATCATGGTGTCGTCGAATAGCCAGCGAGATCGTCCGATTTATCCCCCTTAGAATATTATCTTTGGGGGACAATTAAAAATGCCGTTTATAAACAGTAATATGAAAATGTAGATGATTTGCGAATTAGTGTATTAGTTCAATTCGAACGCATTCCAGCTCGTACTATGCAACAGGCTATACGTAACATGCGAAAACGAATTCAACTATGTACATGGCAAAATGGTTCGACATTCGAATACTTACTGTAAATTTAATTACATAGTTCTACACAATTTTATTTGTTGTTATTTGTTCTTGATTGGGTCAATATATTTGCTTAGCTTCTCAGTTTTGTGTTCAAATAAAATTGATATTTACTAACTCTTAACCATTGGTTGTCAGTACTCTTGTTTTTATTAATTTTTGAAGTTATACATAACTACATAAACAAATCACAAAAATTAAATTGTTAAATTAAGAATAATGCAAAACATAAAATGTGATACATTTTTGGATTCGCAATAAAATAGAGATTTTTTATGTACAAATCAAGTATGGCGTCAATAAGAAAAAATGAAGTTGGTTAAAAAAATAATGATTCTGATTCAAATAAAAAAAAAAACCAGCTAGATAGTTGGATACAGAATAAAAAGGGTCAATGTAAATGTTTGTACCCATTTGAAAAATAATTATAAATAAAAAAGTTATAACGAAAAAATGAAAACAATAGTTTTCAGTTTTTTTTAGATAAAACAAAAATGCATCGAGCTATTTCAGATTTCTTTTTAAATTATTAAAGAGCATTAAATTTAACAACTTTGCCAAATTTAAACCTATGTCCTATCTCTAATAAACGGGGAAAGATCCCCGTGGTGGCCCTCGAATTTAAATCAGCCTGTATATGTTTGTATTTAATTTATTATGCGTTTTATTATCATCATTAAATTTAATTGTAGACGCAAAATTTTGCAGAGGAAAGCTAGTTTTAGTGAAATCAGTAGTCAAAAACCGTTACTAGCTTTGCTCAGAAATGTGTTAATGGTTCCAGATTATTGTGATAGATCCTGTATAAATCTGCTTTAATAAATTTTATTTCATACTATGTTATAAGCAAATAAACCCTTAGTTACTGTAACCATAAACAACCCTTGGGTAGTTATGAACTGGTATCTAGGCAGTTATAGATCTATAACTGCCCTCTAATCATTCTAATGTATTTTGACAAATATTTGCAAACTTGTCAGTTTTTATATCCATAGTAACCATGCCTACTTAATTTTGAAAACAACGTTCATTTAATTTTAATAACCAAAAATTTTCATTTGCATATTTCATTTTTAATGTATTACAACGTGATCAATCTCAAGTGTACTGTAGTGGTATGACAAAAATCCCTAGTTGTTAATATTGTTGTGTTTTGGAGTTGGCTGCTTTGGATTTTTAGTGTGGTTTATAGTCGTTTTAGTTTATGTCAGTTTATGTCATATTATACCTTCGTTTTCCACTTTTGTATTTTCTTGAGTGTGATAACTAATGTGTACCTAAGGAGTTAAAAAAAATGTGTAAACGACATTGTTATTCCATAAACATGTACTGTAAATTTTATTTAATTATAATGAAATTATAGCATTTAAATACTTAAGATTCATTATTTTGTAATGATGTAATCCAATCATTAAATAATATTTTATTTATTTTGTTGTATTTTATAGGTATGTAGTCTAATCAAATACAAAATAGTCATTATTTAAATTAAGATAATATTTTATAATATGTATAAGTTAATGACCTTCATACAGATTTGAAACTGATTGTAGTTTTTACTCGAACCATGCTCTAGAGTAGCTAGAGCAATACAGCTTCTTACCAACCTATCAGTGGTACCAACTTAAATACTTTGGTCACGTGGTATACACTTGAGATTGATCACTCTGTAGTATGAATTAAAATTATTTATCTATCACGGGAGTTATGTATGTTAATAACCTCGGGCAACTTAACAATCCCTCGGGACTAATGTCTCTTGGGATTGCAATCTGTTGCCCTCGTAATTAACATACCCATAACTCCCTTGATATATAAATAACTGTAATAGCATACAAAAACGCTTTGAGAAACAAGTAAATGTAATTTTGAAGGTCAATTAAGCAGGTGTAAAATAAATAGGAGAATAATAATTCTACTTCAATAAACAATTTTTAAATTCATTTAAAATAATAATTAATAAGCACATAAAAGTCGATTATTCTAAGCTATACAATTTAATAATTAATGATAAATATTTCAATCCCATATTATAGAATTAGTAGACACCCTTTATGAACTTACCAAACCACATGATTTTACAAAAGGTTCAACAAGAAGTTCACATGTAAACATCATGCAAATCGAAAGTTTTTTTTATATCAATACACAATTAATATCATACCTGTTAATATAATATCAGGTATGCTAGTTGGAGTATTTGGTGTTGTATGTAGACTAGCTGGCGCCGTAGGGTACACCATTTGTGATGGAGATGTGCTATAGTAGCCTGCATCACCAGATAATTCTGTAGTTCCCACTCCAGAAATATCAGGCAGTGTTTGTGACTGCGTTTGTGTAAGGTGAATTGTACCAGGTTGATCAACGTAAGATATGTTGCTACCAGGACTAAGAGGTTGATCCACCTAAAATTTTAATCTATATCAACCTTGTGTAACCTAAGAATATACCTATCATAAATAATCGTACTACTAATAATAATAAGTAGCACATGTTTCAAGAATAGTACTATTGATGCAATTTGCTAATTATAGAAAATCATCTTGTATTGTTAGATGATGTAATGAACATTACCATGCAATGCTTCAAAACTACTAAAAAAATTTTTATCAAAATTTCAAAGCTAAGGTAAATGTGCCGAATGTGGACACTGTACCGAATTCTGACACATTGAATTTTATTTAATAAAATAATAATACCCTTTAAAATGAAAACATTTTAATGCATTTGGCGCATCTGTAGTCTTTAACGATATTCTGAAAAAAAATCTGTGCTACCACCCTAAAAGTTCAATTCCACCTTCACCAAGTTCAGACTGAACGATGAAGACACTTTTCTTCTAAGAAAGCCAATTTTCTTACTAGTTTCAGATAAGATTATTGAATTTTAACTAAAAAAACACATTTCTTAATTATTATAAGCTTCATGTAGGTTGTTCCGTCCTATTTCTATAAGGCCGTTTTTATAATTGGGGTGTCAAAATTATATACATATTTGTATATTTAGATCTTTATATTTTGCGTCCTTTTATAAACCTAATAAGGTTGTATTATGCATTTCTCGTTTTGTTTTATAAAATATATTTAATTATTCCTTGGATAGTCAGTGGAAGCCATACAAAATGGAATGCCTATTAAGGCTACAAGTGAAGAATATAAAATACCCAAAACTACTCTTCATTTCAAATTTTATGGAAAGTATCCTATTGTGTGCAAAGCTGGAGCTCCTACTATCCTATCAAAGGAAGAGGAGGCCGTCCTAGTGATATGGATTACAGAGATAGCTAAAGTGGGATTCCGTGTAGCTAAAGAACAGCTACTGGAACGTGTCTCTGTGTTTTTAAACAAGAAAAAAAAGTGAGTCCCTTTAGAAACACAGAGAAAAAATACTTGCCAGGGAGGCATTGGTATGAGGTTTTCCTCCGTCGCCATCCAAAAATTTCTAATAGAATGACTCAGAATTTAGTTCAAGCTAGAGCTAGAGCGTAGTGTGAGAAACTGCATTCAAGAAATTGGAGCATATTTTCAAGAAAATAATTTGAAGAGTGGTAATGGATCCCGGAAAAACATTTAAAGCACATGAAACTGCGTTTTTCTTATGCCCAGTAGGAGCAAATGCATTAGTACCAAAGGGTAGTAAGACCGTGAACAGCTAACAATGAAAAGGACTGTATAACTACTCTTACAACAGGTAAGAAGACTATATAAATATATAGCTAAGAGTACCTACTTACTTACTTTATTTTTACAGCAAATGTAGCTGGGGAATGCCTCCCCATGGTGTTATTTGCTTATGAAAGAATTCCGCAAAGCGTTGTTGAATTAATGCGAGATGGTTGGGCTGGATTTCGAAAGTGTCGAATTTTTTCTTTCCTTGGCTAATTAAAAACAACGTCCAATTGCTTGTAATATTTTATGTAGATGGGAACAAGTCTCATCTGACGTTACATCTCAGTAATTTTTGTTCAGAGAAGGGTATTATACTTATCACCCTATATCCGAATTCTACACACTTAATCTAGTAGGTGATTTTAAACAACTTAAAAATGGCTGGAAGAAGGCTGTTGCTAAATTTAAAATGAGAACAAATAAGCAAAAAATTCGTAATGAAAATTTTGCTCCTATGTTGGATACCGTAATTAAAGATGTAATAACTACTAAAATGATGGAAAATGCATTTAGAGCATGCGGATCGCTCGCATTTGATGAAAATACAATAGATTACAATAAACTTGTAACTCGAGAAGTTATTGCTGACTATATAGACAATACTGAGAACAACAGATCACTTGAAAGAGTTGAATTTACTTTACAACATCTAAGTTTTATTGAAAGTTTCATTGAAACAGGGACAATTAGAGAATTTAAAACGTCTCTTTATATCGGCAATAAATGGTCAGGTGCAAAATAATAATTTATTTTGTGGCACAAACTTACGCTAAATGTAGAAAAAAGGTCTGAAGAGGTTGTACAAAGTAAAGATGACACTAAGAAATATTTAGAACTCAATGAGAATAACATACCAGAAGGTGCTGTTGTTTTAGAAGCAGATTGGTTAGATGAGTACAATCCTTGTTCTATCGCTATTACCATGGCAAGTGTGCCTTCGAAATACACTCCTTAATACCTTCGCAGGCCATCTTCGCTAGGAACACTCGGTTTGTCCATTCACACCATAAGTACGCACTCATAATTCCATCGTGTCACACTAAACGGGCTCAATCTACATTTTTCCACACGATGACCAGTTCCTGTTTTCCTTCAAACTTTGACTTAAGTCAACTTACGCTAGCCATTCATAAACATTTCTCGGCAGCCTAACAATACCCCTAAACCCTCCCAGTGTTCCTGAGTGCTCTAGTAAATTAAGCAAATCTTAGCCTGTTCGGGAATGCTATAAGTAAAAAAAGAAGAGATTTTAGCGGAAAAAGAAAAGCAATTTGACACAAATATAGGAGAAAATTACAATTCTAAAACAAATGAGGCAATAAGTGTGAAAGAAAAGGCAAGTGAGAAAGAAATAGAAAATTTGAAGAATGCTGAAACAAAGCAAGAAATAATAGGAGTGCAGCTAGCAGAAGTAGGAAACGAAAAGCAATCCAAGAGAGAAATAGAGAAACAATACATTACGGAACCAAATGAGGCAACAAACGTCAATTCAATAATTGTAAAAGCAGACATAACTGAAAAAAAAGCAGAAAATCCAGAAAGAAATGAATAAATATAATACGTGACGATTTAGTAAAAGTAAAAATAAGAAGGGCAATCTGCGACAAAAATAGAAAATAATTACAGCACACAAACAAATGAAGAATTATTAACAAGAATAAATGTATTAATAGAAAAGGAAGCGTTAGTTCATACAAGAATAGACAATCTGGACAATGCAACAAAATAAGATTTGATTTAATAAAAGTAAATAAAGAAAACGTAACTGATGGAAATAAATAATCAAAGGCAGACAGAAATAGAGAACCGTCCTAATAAAGAAGTGATCGCGCTTGCTGGTTGAAAAGTGCAATTTTCTGTACCATCACCTTTTAAAAATATTTTATTTTGGCTGGATATATCAAATGAAAAAAAGAAGTAGGTTTTGGTAGAAGTGCCTAGCGTTGCCAGTTCAGAACACTGGAAAGCATACTATAATAGTAAGAAAGAAGAAAAGGAAAGAAAGGAAAAGGAAAAAGAATACAGAAAAAATTACGACAAGAAAAATCAAAAGAGAAACAGACAAATAGACCAAGAAAGAACAAAACCTTCAATGAAACTACATAAAAAGTAACTCAGCAATAAAAAGAAAACCTTCCACCTTCATCTTCGGAAATTGCTGTTAACGTAGAAAGCAATTTCATAGTAGGTACTGTGGTGATTGTAAATTAGTTTGACATGAAATTTCCATGTGTAATAAAAGAAATAAAAAATAACGAAGCCCTCGTAAGTGCTATGTCTCCCATTGGAATTAATTGGATAAATTTGAGGATATGTGAAAAAATTAAAGAGCCTGTACTGTAAAATAATAATGATATTTACAGTTCTCGAAATGAAAAAATTTATGAACTTTAAATAATTCCAATTATTTTACTATATGTCACAATTAGACTGTGGCAACTTTATATACTTAGGGTGTCACTTTTAAGTACATTCGTAGGTTGTAACTAAAAATTGTATTTTTTTCATAAACACCTTAATATAGTCTAAATATTTTTTATATTAAAATTATGAAAATAAAGGTTGTAGAGTTCAAAATAAAGGTGTCAGAATTTGGTACATTTACCTTATGTCATTTGTGGAAGCCAGATTTAATATATAATTTGTTTGTGTTACACATCCAACTTTATGAAAGTAAATATTCAAAACTACTAAAATTACAATAAAACTAATAAATCAATAAATAACTAAGTACATGCGAAGAAAAGTTGAGCTGTTTAATAAAACCATTTTAAAATTAAATATAATCAAATATTTTATTATAATTTTAGTCTAAATTACGTACATCTATAATAAAATATTTGCTATAAAGATGTGTATATAAAAATTAGATATTGGAAGAAATTGAAAAAATAAACAAAGGTATTGGGAAATGATAACATGTACAAAACATTACAGCATGTCACTTCATAATTTTGCAAAACCTCATATTATATATTTGTGCATAATTAATTTCTTTACTGCACACATTCAGAACTGACTAAGATATTGTAATTATAATTATATAAGTGCTAAATCGTTTCACAAACAATGTATTCTTGTCAAGCATATACAAGTGTTTGTTACAGATGTATGTTGCTTAAATAACATTTCGCAATAAATTACCACTTACCATTTATTAATCTGAATTTACCTCGTCCCTTGCCTTCAGTAGGTTGGTTAGTGAGAGATGTTTTTAATTCTTCAATAGATTTTTGATTTACACAGGGTGGCTCAATATTGCGTCCATCATTCGAAGCTCTTTTATTGTGCCAGATATATTTGGATTAAACACAGACCTTAACCTGCAATAGTCCACTCCTGAAGATATATTTGATTATACACAGTGTTCTGTAAATGTGTGGTCAATTAAATGACCTTTTCATACGTGGAATATAATACGTTTTTTTTTTACTTTCTGTTTGCGTTTTGGTCATGTTTATAAATCCAACGTAACATTGATATTTGGCTGGATAAGTCTGGATTTATTTGAATTTTGTGCTTAAAAGTTGTTGATAGAGTTAACTTTAATAAATCTTACAGGAACTATTGTGTACATTTAAAAAACAAGTTTTTGCATTTAGTCAGCCAACTCTGAACTAAATATCACATTCATTTTTAATTTATTTGCTTTTTGTTATGAGATATATCTACAACTGATAGTATCATTTATAACTAAGCAAATCAGATATTTTTTTTCTTTGTATGTAATATAATATACTCTCTGATTTAACATTCAGTTGGATTAAGTGAAAGAATACCTAAAGTCATTGACTACTGTGAACTTTGATCCTTAAACCAATTTTACTTTTACCATAAAGTTGATAGTATTTCAGACATTCACCAAAAGTACTTTACGGACAAAAGGACTTTAGTGATTATTTGTTACCCTACTTTTTATTTAAAATTTGATTATTTGTTTAAAAAGTCTACAATTTTTCCACTGAAGAGATATTCATAAAATTTGCTTTAGCGTTCTACATACAGTATTTTTACTTAAATGTATTTTAACCAAAATTTGATAGAACCTAGATATTTTAGAAGTAATTATATATATTGTGATCGCCAGGAATGTTTACCGATACGTCATTAATTTATGAATTTAGCTATCCAATTTGTTTATACTGTCTTCTCATATAAAACAGTGAATTAAATAAGGATGGTGAACATTCGTTGTGCATTTGACGAAATGACATACGGTATTGAATAAGCAAATGTAGTAGAAAGAGTAAATCTATAAACGCGAAACCAATTTATTTTATATGCATATGAATTTAATTCTCATTTGACTAATACTACTTAACCTCCATTTGTTTGTTTATCCTTTGACTGTTTCCTCATTTCCTACATTTACTTCTTTTAATCATCATTTATTACACATTTTAAAGAAAATGGCGGTCCCCTGATATCAGTACCTGCTGTCCAAGAAGTAAGTATGACATTAAGTGTTTATATCTTAATTAATTACAATCATGAAATTACAGCGTGTGGCAAGCGCCTTGTGTATATATGAGAAGACGGTAAGAAATATCAAGTCTCGAGCTCCATCTAACCCTGTTTTAACAAAACAACCACGCAAGAAAACAAAATCTGACGATCTACCTGAAATATCCAAAATGGGATAAGGAATATGTTATACAATATGCATGCACAAAGTGAGTAATATTACATCACAATCTTTTACACATGTTTGATATACTAATTTATTTACAGAAAAATATGTCACAGTTCCAAGTTTAAATGCAGAAATTCGTAACAATCACATATTAATAAGTGACAGAAGTCTTCATTGTGAAATCCAGTCGCTAGGATTCATATTAAAAAAAGACTCTAACCGTAGAGCTTTATTGGAAAAAAGTTATATCACAGAAATGCGAATTAAATTTCTTAAACAATACATTAAAGAGATCAATTCACCTAATTGTCGGCAAGTAGTATTTATGGATCTACTCCAAAGGAAATCCAGGAAAATCATGGCAGGATGCAGACATTAGGAGTGTACGAAAACCTCAAGGCTACGATGGCAAGAGATTTATTATTATTGGGATCCGCCAGAAAATTTGTACAAGGTGCTGCTTTGTTATTTGCATCGAGATTGTTAAAGGAAGATTATCATTAATTTTTTTAAATGTCATTATTTAGTAACGACCATAATTATTATTGAAATATATAGCTTGTATAATTTATTTTAAAATATATAATTCTCTAAACCATAAGTATTTGTAATGTAAAACCCCATTTAAAGTTTAGTTAACAACATGCATGAATTTTCCCATAAAACGAATAAATTTACAAAAATGTTCAGGATGACTTGGAGTACATAGATATGGTAAGAGTGCTATTTATGTTGCTTCAAATTCTTTGAACAATTATATTACTTATTTTTATTGTGCTCTTTTCCTTGATTCATATGTGAATTTTCGGTCACCGCTAATTAAACAGACAACTGTTTCTTTGCTATCGGTGATGTTCCTTTCTTTCCCTTCATTTTTTTTACAATACATTGCCTGTTCTTACAAAACTACATGTCTTTGCTATGTTGTAATATTTTATTAAACCTTGTATATAGAAATAAAATTAATGCTTGATTAAAATTAATGTTTTTTTAAGTTGATAACATTGGCAGTTCCTTAGAGGGAAATATGATGTTATCGATGCGCTTTAGGAGGACTCTAAGTACCATTCACTATTAAAAATAAATGTAATGGGTCAAGTAAGTCAATTACAGATGGTTTCACTTTCATTAGTGTTAATATAGTTAATTAACATAATATTACAGAAATGTTCACAAACTTCTCTGTTTAGGCAACTTGAGTAATCAGTAGTTTCGCTAATTTGTATGTGGAAATGCGCAACGTGTTAGTAATTCAAATATTTTTTAGATTGGCAGTACCACTCGGGAGAAACTTATTTTTATTGGTATAGTTATACTTTTTTTATGTTGTGTGATTCAATTGTATATTACTTATAATGGTGTGGATTATTTCAATGAAGGTCTAGCTGGTGGGTCTGTGGTAACACGATCTGCTTAACGTTCGGGAGGTCATGGGTTCGGTTCCCATTGCCGCCTACTTTGTACGAGAAGTTGTCAGGGGGTTTTCCTACACATAGTGGTATGATCACTGCGCATGCACACATCATGTACGGCTATTTAGGCGAATTTGGGGGCAATAACTTACCCCTCAAAACCCTAACTTCGTTCCTTTCTATCCTATCCTCACCGCACCTATCCTTAATTCCGCCGTGGATAGATACTTAATGTATGCATGAATATTGGATGTCTACATCCTATAAGAAACACATCTGCCAAATTTCAGGATTGTAAGCTGTGTAGTTTTTAAGATTTCTCCATACAAACTTTTTTACCATCCCCATTACTCCCTTAGATGATTTATAAAAAATAATGAATCGTGTTGTATTATTTCTTTTGAAGAGTGTATTTATACAGTCACATCGTAAACATTATTTTCTTAACACAAACTTTACCACCCATTTTCATCCCTATAGGGACGTAATTTCAAAAGATCCCTTCTTAGTGCACTCCTGGGGCAGTCCTCAAATATTTCCTTCAAATTTCAAATCGCTAGGTGCTGTTTTATACGCATCAATGGTAGAACAATCGTTTCCGAAATTTAAAACAAAATGCGATTTTTGGGTTTTTCTTTTTTCGTAATTCCTTCATTTATTTTAAAAGATTTTTAAAAAGTAAAGGTACTTCTTCTTTGTCACTTTTTGAATTCTATTAGATGGCGTTTTCAAATTTTTTATTCGACGTTTCGTCTCCGAGAAACCATCATCAACTTTATTTTTTTATATCGCCGCAACCAACGAAACACCCTGTATTCGATAGTATTTTTTATTACGAATTTAACCATGTATTACACATTATGGTTTTGAAGCTAATTTTTAAGAAAAATTCGGATTAATATTAGTATTGGATAATATTTTTGTATGTACAAATTTAACAACTCCAATCTATTAAACCTATTTAATTAAAGTTAAATAATTACAATAACTGTTCAAATAGGTTGCCGTTATTTTCTAGACACAGGTAAGCTCTCTTTACTGAAGAATTTAAAACACGGTCTAGCATTTCTGGCGAAACTGTATTAACTGCTGCCATAACTGTAACTAACAACTGCTCTTCATTTTCAAAACTCCCATCATACACTTAGTTTTTCAGGTAACCCCACAGAAAAAAATCTAACGAACTTAAATCGGGTGATCAGGCTGACCAAGCTACTGCATTGTAAGTTCCAATCCAGTTTCCTGTAAACCGCAATGACAGTCCTGTACATTTCTTGAGTTATGTGCTGGGGCACCATCTTGTTGAAACCAACAGTTGTTAACAAGTGCTAGAGGTAATTCATCCAAGGCATTTTCCAAATCAGTCCTAAGCAAGTTCAGATATCGTTAGACATTTAAATCGTTGTGGTAAATAAAAGGGCCTATTATTCTTTGTCCCAAAATGCCCATCCACATATTACATCCAAATCTATGTTGATGTCTTGATTCTTTTTTTAAATAAGGATTTTGTTTTGCCCAATGTTTGTTACATTGGTTGAAAATTCCATTGCTGGTTATCATGTTTTCATCAGACCAAATTATTTTAAAAGGAAAATCTAGATCTTCGTAACATATTCTAGTATACCATTCACAAAAACCTGCTCGCCGCTCTTGATCAGCTGGTCTAAGACCCTGACAAACTCAAAATTTATATGGGTGAAACTTATTCTTATTTAAAATGAATTGTGCTGTAGAATTTGCTATACCAGTACGGTGTTCAATTTGTCTTTGATATTTCAGGGTTTTCAACAACGGCTTGTAAAACGGTGTTAGCTTTTACGTCATCGGGTTGTTTTTGACAGGATAGAACAGATTTTGTAAATGAACCAAATTCTTTTAAATTAGATTCCAAACGTCTAAAAATGGATTTACCAGGATGCCTTCGTTCAGGATATTTATCCATATACATCATCTCAGTAACTACACAATTTCTGTGGGACAAGATGTAACATGTCAACATAGCGAACTTTTCTTAGTTCGTAAAATTTTGTCTTTTCATAGATATGCTTATTGATTAACCAAACAAAACAAAAAAAACAACCCACGAAGTAATGGTAATAAAAACGACTTAAAATACATACAATTCAAATAACAACGATTTCAACGTAATAAAACTAATATGAAAATGTATACTTTCACCATTATCACACATAATAAAATACTAACCTTTTTTGGGTTTTTCAATGGTGTATTTTAAATTATACAATCGAAACGTTTCGATAACACTTACAGTGATCTTCGTCAGTAGTGATACCTATTAAAATTGTTAAAGATGTTGAAAACAATTTTGTCAAAGTTGAAAAATTAAAACAAACATCAGCCTGCTATTAATATTGTAGTTTGAGAAACGTATAAAAGCCAACTATAGAATTAAATTTTAGTAAAGAATAACTAGGTCATTAAAAATTAAATATTGTTAAACTGTCTTAAAGATGACAAATCAGAACAACCTCTAAAGGTGAAGGCTAACAATGAAAAATGTCAGCCAAAAAATACATTTAACAAAATTTAATCTAGTTATGATGTAAGTGTAAAGTTGTGAAAAACTTCGATTTGAAAATGATATAAGCATTCACAAATATAAACATGACATCAAATAAAATAATCCAGTTAAATCTAACAAAGAGACATCTTTGTCAATAATTGCAAGTGTTATTAACAATGAAAAATATAATGCAGAAACTTTTTTTGTAATTTTTTAATTTTAATCTTAATTTCAACTACTTATGTTAAATTATAGTGCTGTGGTAATTTAACATATAATTAGTAAAGCATTTGCTTCAAGGTCTAGAAAAAGCGCAGCAAAAAACCTAGACAAAATCACGACGTATCATTATGCCTTTTTTAAATTATAACATGCCAAAACTATTTAAACGGACATTTTCTTCTTGTCTATTAAAATTATTAGGGTGTTTATATATCTCAATAGCTTCAACATAATAATGAGTTTGTCTTGACAATATTTCCATATTGTCAAATTGAATGTCATGATTTAGATTATTCAAGGCATGGTCAGCCACTGCAGACTTCTCTGGTTGACCTAATCTACAAAATCTCATATATTCTTTACGTCTTGTATCAAAGCTACGTTTTGTGGTTCCAATGTATACTTTTCCACATGAACATCATAACTTATACACTCAGGAAGATGATAATGGGTTTGAAACATCTTTAGGTGATCTTAAATGTTCTTTAATTTTTCTTATAGGTTTAAAAATAGTCCTAATGCCATATTTAATTGAAATTTTTTCAATTCTATCTCTAACATTAGCTATAAAAGGAAGAAAATCAGTACCAACATTAAGAACTGGTTTTTATTTAAGGTTACGTCCAGAAGGTGTAATAACATTATTAATATCTGCAAGTGAATATTCATTATCTTGTAAGGATTTTGTTAAATATTTATATTCATCCTTCAAAAATTCAGGGTTACAAAGATTTAATTACAGCAATTTTTTGACATGGATGGTGATTGGATAATTTATGAAGGTATCTATCAGTGTGTGTCAGCTTTCTGTAAACCTTAAAAGATATTGAATTATTATTATGTCAAGAAATGGTAAACTTCCATTAGTTTCTTTTTCCATGGTAAACTGAATACTAGGATGTATACCATTTATAAAAACCAAAAACTCATGCAGTGCCTCTTCTCCGTGTCTCCAAATAACAAATGTCTCATCTTCAAATCTATACCAAACTAAAGGTTTTTTAGTTATATTTTGTAATGCTAATGTTTCAAATGTTTCCGTGTAAAAATTAGCTATAAGCCACACCATCAATCTGCTCATAAAATTTACTATTCCACTGAAAATAAGTTGTAGTAATACAGTGCTGAAAAAGAATGGTTATATCCTTTGGAAGAAGATGATCAATGTATTCAATAGTTTCTTTTAGAGGTACTTTTGTAAAAAGTGAAACAACATCAAAACTAACCATTATTACACCTTCTTCAATTTTGAAACTATGCATTTTTTTTTAAAGTAATACGTATTTGGTTTATGGATTTTTGGTAAACCATATAGTTTTGGTGAAATAGCTTCAGAGGTAGTTAGTTTCTTTTTTATTTCTTCAGGAATAGATAATAATTTAATCGATTCTTTAGTTTTTAAAAGAAAACTTTTTTGTTGTATCTTTTGGTATTTCACGATAAGCCTCTGGATCCAACAATTGTTCTATTTTAACATTATAATCGTTCACATTTAATATAACAGTTGCATGACCTTTATCGGATTTTAATATTATTATACTTTCATCGCGTTTAAGATCAAGTAAAGCACGTCGTTGACGAAAGGATAAGTTGCTCTTTGGAGGTTTTGACTTACGTAGTATGTTAACGGTGTTATATCTAACTTCATTAGCAGAATCAAAAGGTAATGATCTAATGGAGTTTTCTATATTGAAGATTATATCTTCAAAAACAACATTATCAGAAAGGTTTATAAGTTTTTTTTTTATAATCAATAGATGGTCTATTATTTTGTTGTTTGCATAATTTATTAAATTTTCTTTCTGACGTTGATATGAGATGTCAAAATTTATTTCCACAGATTTAAACGTTATAGAATCAATTTTATCCCAATCTTCTCTATTCAATATAGCTGAAATTTCTAAATGTAAATATAAAAGATTTCTATGGGTATTATCCAATAACTTCCTAGTAATATGTATTTGATTACACAGAAGAGCACTATCAGTTCTTTTTGTGTTTTTTGGCTACATTTTCATTGTTAGCCTTCGCCGTTAGAGGGTGTTCTGATTTTTCATATTTAATTTTTAATGACCTAGTTATTCTTTATTAAAATTTAATTCTATAGTTGGCTTTATACGTTTCTCAAACTGCAATATTAATAGCAGGCTGTTTATGTTTTAATTTTACAACTTTGACAAAATTGTTTTCAACATCTTTAACAATTTTAATAGATATTACTACTAACGAGGATAACTGTAAGTGTCATCGAAACGTTAAGATTGTATAATTTAAAATACACCATTAAAAACCCAAAAAGGATAAGTATTTTGCAATAAAACTAAGTTAAACAGTTTTCAACAAAATGTTAAATAAGTGTTATTTTATCAAAGCCTTCTAATATTAACTGATACTTATACACTTATATCAAAAATGTAAAAATGAAAATCTGAATTTTTCAGCTTCAAAACCATACATGGTTAAATTCGTAATAAAAAATACTATCGAATACAGGGTGTTTCGTTGGTTACGGCGATATAAAAAAATAAAGTTGATGATGGTTTCTCGGAGACGAAACGTCGAATAAAAAAATTGAAAACGCCATTTAATAGAATTCAAAAAGTGACAATGAAGAAGTACCTTTGGTATTTAAAAATCTTTTAAAATAAATGAAAGAATTACGAAAACTCAAAAATCGCATTTTGTTTTAAATTTCGGAAACGATAAACAATAATGAACTTATGCAAACTACATGTGAACATGCCCTAAATTATACAACTTTCTCTAATTTAACCGCCTTCGTATCTCTTACCGTTTTTAAAATCCCCATGCTGTTCATCCTTATCTTGGGCACGTTGTATAGATAAAGCCTACCGCATATAACTTGTACTTTAAATGCTATTTTAAAGTTCATACGCCATGAATTACTCAATTTAAAAACTTTAGATTCATTAGTACATTAAGTATTTCTTTTGTTTGCGGAATAAAACGAATATTGAAAACAGTGATGCTACTGAGTGGAGTGTGGCGCTCAGCGTTTACCCAACGGCGGATTAAATTTTAAGACAAATGCGCATTATTCGATATCATAAGTAGTCGAGGTTTTGGCGCACAATTTCTGTAGAAGGCTACATCTACGTATATGATTTAAAATACAAACACCGTTTTTCGCAACCTCCTACACTTCTTTTTCAATAATTAAACGTCCACTCTTTTCATTATAAACAAACCAAGTGTGGCACTGCAGCGTTGTCACAACGGCGGATTAAATTTCGAGGCGAATGGGCATTGATCGCTATCTTAGTCAAGGTTTTGGCGTACAATTTTTGTCAAAGACTTCATCTACGTATATGATTATAAACAAAGCAAGTGTTATTCACGGAACACCGTTTACAAAAATAGGAAATAACAAAATGACAACCAGTATGATGCAACAAGTATTGCAAAGTCATTAGTTTAACTAATACAAAAATAATTTGAAATCTTACAACCCTATTGTCAGCTTTTACCTAAGGAATTCCACTAATCGCCATGCTTAAATATAAACAATAATTTTTCTATGATGTATTAAAGTTAACCTTATCAGCAATTCCAATAAATCGAGAACTATGCAACCAAACATCAATATTGCACCAGATTTATAAAAAGGGCCGCACGTTTTCAGAACACCCTGCATAATCGACTATATTTTCTAAAAGTGCAGATAAGTAAGGTCTGAGTTTAGCCGAAATTCAAACCTGGAACTATGTAGGAGAACGACAGACGAATGCGTTATTGATCCACCTGGTACAATGTAGCTTATAAGTCGCTTGAAAAATAAAGAAATATTTATAGGCAATTAATGCTATTAATTAGTACTTGCGGCACGTTTATTCTAATTTTCATCAAAAGTACAAGTGTTACAGTTAAATCAATATGATATTTAGTAAATATATGTCAAGTAGCAATTTTTTAAGAGATTTACTGGGGATAATAGCAACTTGGTCCCTACAAAACATATAATACCATTAAAATATTTCATCAAAATATTGAAGTGACAATGATGTATATAAAATAAAGTATGATAATAAAGAGTTGATAAAATTGGTAATAAATAATCCAAGCTAAGCAATAAAAACTGACAGGGCTACAAACACGAACTGACTGTCATTAAATTGACATAATTAGTCACCTGCACTTGAGCAGTCCATGTGCAGCCTGACTCGACAAGGCTGGCAACCAGTTGTGCCCAATCCTACCAACAATCATAAAATGTAACCACCTAATATATAACATACAAGGTACAAGTTTCTCTTTACACTCTGCATGGTTTATTACATAGATGTAAACCAAAACCATGCTAACACATTCTGTGTCTCTAGTTTGTAAACATTAATTTCCAAACCTTATCATTCCTTTTAATTTAGTAATAAACTAACCACTGTTTCAAGTAAGCAGTAATAGTGAATGTGTTAACAAGTTTTATACAATCTTGAAAGGAATATCTAAAAATTGTTAATAATCACACTTCACTAGAAATTTAACATTCACAAGTAAATTTTGTTTCTATTAAACAGCACAACCACAACTCTCGACGAGTATATGCTAATACATAGTGACCTGTCTAAACTGTTACCTAAATATGAGTGCTTTTCCGAAGAGTTTAATGCATATGAAATGTTAATGATATGATAACGAAGTAAATATATCGCACAAATGAAATGATGAGAATGGAACCATACTTACCACACCCTGATAGCGAAAAACAATACAAATGTTATGGTTATGGGAAATGATATCTAGACCAATAAATGTGATACTTACCATCGAGAATTGTTCGAAGTGTTGTTGAAGTTGGTTGGCTTGGTGTTGATTTATTAAATAGTCATTTGATAACGGACTAGGCGCACCTGGGCTACAAGGCGCTGAATGATGACCTAAACCTGGTGATGATTGCGGACTCGGCCTAGGACTTCTATAACTTGGTTGCTGCAACTGATATCAGATCAAGCAACATTAATAAATTAACTATCTTCAAAAGACTTACTGTTGGTGAAGGTGACTGAGGTGGTATTTGTGGTTGATATATTGATCCCATTCCACTAAGTTGTGTATAATCTGTCTTTTCTAATAAAGTTATGAGATTATTTTCTAACGTTACGCCCTACAAACATGTATTTACGTAAGTAGACGATCACTATTGTTATAAAACTATTAAATAATTTAAATTTTGGAATTGAAACAGCTATTGCATATACATTAAGCAAAAGTGAAACAACTACTGTAAACGTTAAGTGTAGAGAAAACTTTTTATCACAAATTTTCAAAATTCAAATTATTTATTACTAACTAGATTTCTCAAAATGAAATTGGTTTCTACATGCCTACTCATTTAACCTACCTTATTGTGATGAAGATACCTAGAATTTACTGGAACTGATAAATGATTCTGTAACAAAAAATAACAAAAACCATGCAAAATAAACATTATAAAGAAACTGAAAAAATTCTATAAAACCAATGGCTACATGCTACAAAACGCACCTAACTGATTACTGTTACTAAAACGACTTACTTGATGATGTGAAATTGGAGGACCTGAAAATGGAAAGCGTCCGGGTTGTTGCCGGACGCCCGATGGAACACTAGTTGGTGACAATGTAGATGATGGACTTGTATTAACAGGACTCTGTGAGTTTGATAAATTAATTGATCTTATTACAAGACAATAATTAACTTACAGAGCTGTACGGTGAACTACCCTGGTCCTGATCTTGGTCAAGAGGGGTATGAATAGGTGATGGAAAATGAACACTAGTAAGGTCAGGTAACGAACCTGTATTATTACCTATTGGTATTTGTACAGTACCCGGTTCATGTGCTGAAGGATATATACTAAAAAAATGTCATTAATTTAAAGGATAAATATTGTTAAAAATTACTTTATTCCAGGTACCCTGGGTACCTCACATGACCTAGGTCGACCATCATGCTGTTCTGGTCCATTCAAAGTTTGTAACATCCATCTACTATTTGAATTTTCATTCCTTTCACCCATTCCTCCCTAATTTCAATAAAAAAGTTTAGCTTATAAAAATATTAACAGTGAATTTAGACCTGCATGGCACTTTGGTGCAAAGCTGAATCACTATTTGTGCGTCTCCAGCCTGTATCTGATGGAGGACTCAGAAAAGGACTATAGGGCGAGGTATCATGTTTTCTGTCAGGTGGCCTTCTCATGGGACCACCTTGCGGACGTGATCTACCTTCTCTATTATAATGAATTTTCATTTGAATACCATCTTCTGGCTGTAAATAAAATAAAACTTAAGATACTTAAAAAACATTGGCCCATACTAAGAGATAAGCAGTAATTTTTAGTAACTATTTTTAATCTTTACAAAAATAATGGCAATTATAAAATTCAACTATTATTACCAAAAACATGAAATAAAATTAACAATGTCAATTACTACATAAAAACCTCATACACGATTAACAGACACTGAAAGATATTTATTTATTAACTACCATTAAGGTGGATGCACACATCAATGGAATATTTAATTCATTTCGTTGTATGGATAGACAGTTCATACTTCATTAAAAGTTCTCGCTAATTTTTCATTATCATGGGTCTAGAGAAGAGGCAACTATGAAGTGCAACCCAGATCAGTAAAAGCCATGGTTGTAGGGGTAGAGTAAAGAGAGATCTCACCAAACGATGGTGTTTTAGATAAAGCAGATTCTTTGTGAGGTTAAGAACTTTAATGAAACGGATATGTTTGTTTTAAATAGTGTTAAGAACGACCAGCATGGGAGACCCATCCCCCAGGTGCGAGAGTCGAACTCCATGTTAAGCCTGATTTGTGAAGAAATAAGAAAACATTCCGAGTCAGGAAAATAAATCCTATTTTTAGAAGTTAAAAACACCAAAAATCAGGTATGTCTATACCAATTAAGATCTTGCTCCAATCCTACGGTATTCAGGATAAGTGAATCGTTGTAGTTTGACCGTTCGTGGGAATGAAATCAGCAACGAAAGCAAGAAAACAGATACAAGATAAGGTTTTAAAAAGAAAGTTAAATAGAAATGGTACTTCGGAGGAGAACGGCGATAGCTAATCTCATCCATAAACAAATTATCTTATGGTGTTTGAAAGTAAGAACTTTCATACGTTAATACTAATACATTAATTAAATTTTTTACATTATATTAGATTACATTTTTGCAGAATTTTTTTGATGATAAAAGAGCACGAAATTAATTTACGGTACTGTAAAGTAGATCAATTCCAAAATGCGTAAAAACGTAAAAAAGGAAATTGTCCAAAATCGACAAAGTGCTTTCCTTTATATTTGGAATAATGTGCACAAACTAGTATTTTAAATGTACTTATTATAAAAATTACAGAAATAAACTTAAAAACCAATAGATGGTAATCTCAACTAGTATTCTATGGCTGGTAATAATCAATAAATAAACATGTCACACACAATTTAAGTAATATTGATTATCCTTGAGACATCTAAGGCTTACGATTAGGTATGACAGGGTGCACCTCTTGCCAAGCCTCCGACATACGGTCCACCCGCAAAAGACTATATGCATAACTGCAAGAGTTTCTATCCAATCGAAATATTCATGTCGTAATCTTCTGCCATATGGAATATTAGTGCAGGAGTCCCTCACGGACTTTATTTCTCTTTCACGTAAACGATCTGTTCTCTTACACTAACAATCCTACTTACAACTATGCAGGTGACAGAAAACACTACAGTCCAGAATCAGATGTCTCAGTCCGATTAGTGTTAAATTCGAGCAAGATCTCCGTTGGCACAAGCATATTTCAACTTTAGCATCATCAACTGATAAAAAATGTAGGCTTGCTCTTCTGGATCTGGAAATAATACTTCCCGGCCAACATGTATACTTTTTATAATTCATAAATTAGTCCAAACCTGAAGTACTGCTCTCTCACACATTTGAGAATCGACCTCTTCACCATGCTTAGTGTTCTTGACATTATGTAAAAAGAGTTATCCAACTCATCAACGATCTTAGTCTCACAAAGAATCTGTCTTCTCTTAAACAGCCGTTCTGTGGGTGATCTCTCTTCGCTCTACCGTTAGCAACCTCATCTCGATAGTCCACACTTTTGTGGTCCCAAACGAGTGACTATCATCTATGAGCATGCACCCATACGCATTGCAACTGCAAACATCTAGATCTACATTCGATTATGATGGTTCGTTTAAACCAAGGGTGTCCCGATTATAGAACTTACTACCCGACGGTTCCATTTCAGAATCCCAAAAAAGTAAAACCTTTAAATCCCGAGTCACACATTAGGCAATCACGCTTCCTGGTACTTGGGCTTTGCGTTTCGTCGCTAATCTCAAATATATATTTAATATTAGTACTGAAACTAAATATTAAAACTAAACATTTCAACTTTTGATAGTTAAGCCGTGGATTAAATTATTACAGAAAAATCAATTATATACCTCGACTTTAATTTCTCATAATACATATTTTAATTACTTTAGATCAGTTTCATACTAAGGTCTCTTGATAACAATAAATTAATACGTCGATATATAAAACAGTTTTAAAGAATAGTAAAATACAGTTTAATAATACAATAAGTCAATTATTCATAAATGCTATTGTTTTTTAATTTTTTTCAACAGAAATTACAAATAATAAACTTATAACACTGTGTTGTGTTTTTTATTATCACCAATGCACACAACTATACATGTTAACACCAAATTTGATATTTCTATTAATATTTAAAGTAATTTATGTACATTACATATAATTTTGAAACGCTAATTAATAATCGTAGTATTGTTTTGACACATGGTATTTAGATTAGAAGTTAAGTGTGTATTCAGTTTTACTGACCGCGGGCGGTAAACTAAGAAAACGCTTTACATTATATGTGTTTTACATTGAGGTACCTGCACCAAAAAGAGATAACAATAGGGTAACGCAAGTTTGACGCAACATGGAAAACACCTACTTAAAAGCGTAAGGCAGTGACACTCGAAATGTGTTAGTTATTTTTACGTGCATATAGAGTTGCACATTACATATATCATTAAAAGGAAAGCGATAATTTTGAACAAACGCATATGTAATAATAATTAACAGAGAAAGGTTTTAATGTGATTTCAATCATGAATGTGAAAATAAGTGATTAATAATATAGGTATAAAAAAAATTCAATATGACAGAAGAAGCATGTACAATGTTTGAGAAAAATTGGTCGTAACATGTGAAAGTTTTTAACGAAACTGCTAGGCCGCTACAATATCACTTGAATTTTCATCTGCTCGCTCTGTGCATTCTTGGCACGTGTGTAACAAGTTTAAAACTGGATGTACGTTTAGCACACACGTGTGTGTGTGTGTGTGTGTGTGTGTGTGTGTGTGTGTATGTGTCGTGTAAGTAGTGCGTGCGAACGTCATGCGTGCGTTTGGGCGCGTGCGGGCGTGTGCGTGCGCGTGGATGTGTGCTTGTGTTTGTAAAACCAACTTTCACACGAGCCAATTTAGAATGCCTGCTTAGACTAATCGTAAAATTTGTTTTTCTTTTAATACAACACCCTGTATATTGTGCGGTGTTCAAATAGAGAGTTAAGAGACAGATTCAACTATATATGACAATATAGGGTTTTCTTCTTTAACTTTAGCTTTAACTTTTAATTAAGCACCTTTCTAAAATGTTTTAGAGATTTTTTTGTAGAAAACACTGTATTATGAATTGTTCAAACTGTAAATTAAATCAAACCAGCATTTTAGAAATGAATTTTAAAATCTTATTTCTATATGTAAGATGTTGATAGAAGCTGTTTCCACATCAACACCTTAAACTTTCATCAAGTGTTTGCATCAAGATGTGGACATTGACAGCTAAAACAAACACAGTGAAGGTTTTTACTATTTGTATATTTCTCGTGACAAATGTTATAATAAAGTTAAAAATGGTATCCCTTTTAATAATATTAAAACGTTCAGATAGAGTAAACTGATCATCCTCATTTTATACGTTTTAACATGCTTCTTACCAGTATTTGGATTCAATCAATCAAAAATCTCAAATTGTTTTGCTACAGGTAACATCTTAAATTTATTTCTATATTACTTGGCGATTTAAAAATTGAAGTGGAATTAAAAATCTGTTTTTTTAAGATACTACATAGGTTTTTATAAAATTCGATCTAATTACAAGACTTAAAACATCGCATTTGTATTTCAAACACCGCTCATCTTTTACGTAATTAACTAATTAGGGAGTTTTTCCAGACACGTTTGAGGTATTTGAGCCTTGAATACTGAAGGGATGTTATTGTTGGTTATATAATTGGCAAATCCAGAAAATAATTACTTTATACTAATGATGGGGGAAAACCCTTAAATACTTTATATTGGTTATTTATAAGCAAAACACAGAAAGTGAATGTACAATTGCGGTCAGGGTTACCAGTTACCACTATCATTTTCTATTGTAATTCAATAGAAAATCATTGGGGAACGAACTTGATTAAAATGAAAGTGCTGTTACCATAGGCTGTCACTCGGACATTCATTTCAATAATTTATTCAAAAATGCCTCCAATTCATTTAAGTGAAGCCCAAAAATGTAGGATTTGTTCTTCTTAATTGTTTAATTTGTTAGCTGAGAATAATAAAAACACTTTTTAAATTATGAAGCATTTTCAAATACTTGCATTATGATACGCCACTGTAAATGAATGTCGTATTGACATAAAAAGTCCTTTTACTCTATTCAAAGATTTCAAAAAACGATTGCTAGATAAATGTAAGTGGTAACTTTTCCATGGCCGCAACCGTACCATACCTATATATAACCAACAGTTATTCACCCTCGTATCAGTCTATCAAAGAGTTCTTTCAATACGATTATCAACAACACTGGTAAGCGATTGTTTTTGGTTTTAACCCTCATCCTTTATTTTATTTACTTTATTTAATTACTTGTACAGATTTTTAATGTTATGTTATAATTCCAGATGTGGATTTATCTATTCTAAATGCATCAACATGTTTAAACCTTTTAAGATCGTTAAGGAGTAGAATACAAGATCTTCAATCTGGACATCATATCAACAAAGACGGTGAGCGGGTGGTTGTGGAATTGGAGAAAGTTCAACGTGTGCTACTCTAGCGTTTTCATAAGTTTTTCAAGTCTGAGGACCATCGTATACAACAATTTAACGAGCGGTTGACGAGTAAGATATTTCAATGCGTTCTTTAGGACCAATAGGAAATACAAACAAATTTAATATTCATTTAGAAAAACTGCTTTATTATAATTTCTATGTTATGTAATGATGATGATGAGATTGGTCTAATAAATAAACTCATTTTTGTTTCGTGCTACCTGGTTAATTGATTTGACTGAAATTGATTTGATTGAGAAGGATTTGATTGATCAGAGCACGGAGTTTGGGCGGGGGCCTATGGACCAATCAGAAAGCATGGGGATTGGCCTAGTGCCAGTTGAATTAAAATGAATCTCTCCTTCACCCTCATCACTTTTAACTATGACGTCAGGATTATGGTCTTTAAAATGGTTCTTAATACTGCCAAAAGGGCACTAATTACGGGGGTTAGAACCATAAATACGTCATCAAGGGGTTGAAAATGGCGCCTGAAAAGAAGTCGACAATTAAGATACATTAAACGTGTCTGCGGTTGCCTACCCTCCAGATGCTGGAATTAAAAACTACACCGGTTGCATGCTTCGAGTCTGGGGCAGTATGCGCGCGCGCGATCAATCAAATAGAAGTGGGCGTGGTATGTGACGTCATCCGATTAAATTCCAGCTCACTCCAACTCATCTCAGTCCTACACACTTTATTCCATCTCAGTCCCATTCACTATACTTATGAGAAAATTTAGACTCAAGTGCACCCCTTCTACTAATGATAAAGATTGAAAACAGTATTTGATAGAAGTTATATGATCCATAAAAGATGCACTCATCGGTAAGTTTTCAAATTTTTAAACGTTTGTGATTAAAAAAATTAATATGCTTAATTATTATTTTTCCAAATTGAGCGATATTCATTTAAAAATTTCAGAATTTTAAGACAGTTATAAATATTAGTTTATGCTTATAGAAGGTTAAATTTGAAAGTGTCCAAATAACGGCTTACTACTTTGATTGTATGTAATACAAGGTGTGATCAATAAGTTTACGATAACGTATGTTTCCAAATTTTCTGAAGCTTTGGATAATTTCATTTATAATATTAATTGAACTTAAAGATTTGCAAAATTGAATTGACGTTTATATGTTTGTTTTGGGATTAACAGATTTATTAAAATACTGAGATGAGATTTAACGTGCTGTTTTAAAATGAAAGGGTCTTGTGCGAAATGAATGTTTGAACTTGAATTGTGTACGATTTTATCGAATAGGCTACAATTCTATCTTCCATCGTCAGTAGGATTAACTTAAGAACTCGCCTAGGTCTGTTACTACTATATTTCAGAGACATTTTTTCAGGATTGAATGTTGTTAGTTATTGTTTTATGGTAAGTGTGAGGTGTTTCAACCATTTTACGTGTTATATCGAACACATCCATTTCCACTGCAGTTAGCTTTGCAATCCGCAAACATTGGTAAGTCCTCATTGTGGTTTGATCATGTAACATTATGAGCATATTATCACGCGTGTTCTATATAAGACGTAAAATGGTTTAGGTTCAAACACCTTACATTTACCATAAAACAGTAAGTAACAACATTCAATCCGGAAAAAATGTCTCTGAAATATTGTAGTAATAGTCCTAGATGAGTTCTTAAGTTAATCCTACTGACGGTAGAAGATAGAATTGTAGCCTATTCTATAAAATCATGCACAATTCACGCCGACAAAGAGCTCCAATAGTTCTGATTCGAGTTCTAGCTTCCTTTTAAAAAGTTTAGAAGTACTTTATAAAAAATAAAAAGAGTTTCAATCATTAACAGTTTCAAATTTTAATTTGAAAAATGCGGTACTAACTTCACATTGAAAATCGAGATCTAGTAGTTCTGACTAGCTAAATTACTATATTTTGCAAAGTTCTAGAGTTCCTGACATAAAAAAAAATTTTTGAAAATTCAATTTTGATATGCAACAGTCCCAATCAACTTTTAATGTTTATTTATTCATTCGTAAATGTTCTGGCTAATTAAAAAAAATTATAATCAAAAATGAAAAAGTTACAGTCCTTTTGCTTAAAAAAATGTTAATGCAAAATATGTTGAAGAGTTCTAATAGTTGCCGCAGCAGATTTGGATAGTATTCGAAAAGCTGTGAAAGAAATTCTAATGATCGAAAGTGATCCGATTAATATTTGTAGAATTATTCGACTTTAAAAAGTCGCATTAGCTTAAATTTTCGTATCGACGATAAATATTTTGAAGAGTTCCAATAGTTCCAAAATATTAATCGGATCGCTTTCGATCATTAGAATTTCTTCCAGAACTTTTCGAATACTATCCAAATCTGCAGCGAGAACTATTATAACTTTTTAAAATATTTTTTAACATTTTTTTTTAAGTAAAAGGGCAGTAACTTTTTAATTTTTGTTTATAATTTTTTTTAATTAGCAAGAACTATTAGGAATGAATAAAAGAACATCAAAAGTTGAATGGAACTATCAAAACTGAATTATCAAAAATTTTTAATAATTTTCATATCAGGAACTCGAGAATTTTGCAAGATATAGTAAGTAGTGTAGCTAGTCAGAACCATTTTTCAAATTAAAATTTGGAACCGTTAATGAGCGGATTTCTTTTTATTTTTTATAAAGTACTTCTAAACTCTTTAAAAGGAAGCTAGAACTCTAATCAGAACTATTAGAATTCTTTGTCGGGGTGTTAAGTTCACACGCGTCATATTTTCAATGTTTCATATTATTCCACTGAAGATAATGTTAAGTGAATCCCGAAAAATCTACGTGAAAATAACAACAGACAAAATTCAAACTTTGCATGAAGTATTTTTTCCCGTTGAAATTATTTTTCAAATAATTATTGTATAACAATTAATTTTGAAAATATTTATTACCTTCAAAAAATCTAAAACATTTTTTAATGCATAATATTAACTTATTCGCGTGATAATTGAGTTTTTTACGTTCTAAATTTGAACGTTGGATAAACGCAGTTTGTGCTTCCATCACGAATTTAACCCTCAACTGGTAACACACGTCTGAAAGACGCGCCTATTTTCAAAAAGACTTGTAACTTGACGTGGCGCTGGCAGTGTTGCCTGTCACTCAGTGTATTCTCAGATGTGACAGAACCGACATCGCCCATTACAGTTTGGATCACGCGACCTACGTTTTGTGATTCTGAAACACATTTCATTGAAAAGTAGTGCGTCTCAGAGACGTGTGTTACCAATAGTGAACTAGATTTTATGCGCCCCAGAGACGTGTGTTACCGATTGTGGTGTAATTTTCACTGTGGACGGATACTACTTGACACTTCATAGGTGAGTATTTCCAGTTAAAAACTGTTTTTTCCCATCAGGATTTTGAAAGTCATGAGTGAAAGTCGAGACAGGAGAGGTTAACCATCAGTAATTTCTAGTAATTCAAAAGCCCTACTAATTTTTTTCGATGACTTGTGAAACCCTTTTATCAATCAGGAAGACACTTTGCATCCTATCTAATGACAGTATACATCAAAATTTTCGTGCCTCTTCCAGAAATGTTTTCTGCACGAACAAGAAAAATCATGGCAATGGTTTCTCTACCTGAGGACGACGCAGAACCTAGTGATCAAGATTTCGATACTGATGATTCTTTCAATGTTGAAGATGAATTACTGGAATGTTCCGATCACGATGTCGACTCTGATGTCGATGAGCCAGTTTCGGAAGATGATCGTCATTTCGAAGGGAACGATTTGCATTCACCGCTCTATAATGCACCTGGGGAAGCAAGCAGTAGCAACATGAACACAGAAGTGGTTATTGGTACACCTGAGGAAGTTTCTAATCCGAATGATACTCAGCAGCCGAAATATTATTATGGAAAAAACAAATGTTTCATTTGGAGTGCTAATGAACCGAAATCTTCAAGAACTCCGGCAAAAAATATTATGAAAATGAAGCTTCCAATGTTACGACCAATCGCGAAATCACTTGGAAAAAATCCAAATATTGAAGAAGTTTGGCGTCTTCTGTTCGATGGAGATATAATTGATGAAATAGTAAAATGGACTAACCAAAAAATGGCAACAATGAGAGAAAAACTGAAAGACCAGCAATCTGTGAACTATAAAGACACTGATACAATTGAAATTGAAGCTCTTATTGGACTAATGATGCTATGCGCTATATTCAAGTCAGGAAGAGAAGATCTAGCCTCATTATTCTCTACAGGACCATCTGGACGACCAATTTTTAGAGGTGTCATGTCTTTGAAAAGATGTCTCACTTTATTACTAGCGTTGAGGTTTGATGATGCTAACACAAGGAAAGAGCGAAGTAAAGTGACCCCGCTGCCGCAATTTCATTTTTATTCTATAAATTTGTGAAAAACTGCCAGAATGCACTTGAGATAGGGAATCATGCATGCATAGATGAGATGTTAGTTGGTTTCAGGGGAAGGTGTCCCTTTAGAATCTATATGCCGAATAAACCGGCAAAATATGGATTGAAAATTTTATGCCTGACAGACGCGCATACGTCTTATTTGTACAATGCCTACCTATACCTAGGCAAAGACAGTGACGGATTCACATTGTCGAGTGAGGAGAGAAAAATGAGTAAACCTACACAGAGTGTCATTCGCCTATGCAAGCCTATCGCAAATTCAAATAGAAACGTAACAGCCGATAACTGGTTTTCGTCACTGGAGCTAATTACCGAATTGAAGAAAATCAATTTGACTTAGGTTGGCACAATGAGCGCCAACAAAAGAGAGATCCCACCAGAATTCCATGCCAATAGAAGAAGAACGGTAGGGTCATCTTTATATGGTTTTGCATCAAATGTGACAATGGTGTCTCATGTTCCAAAGCTGAACAAAGCAGTGAATTTGATTTCATCAATGCATAACTCAAAATTCACGGATCAATCGAATAATAAACCAGAAATAATCAGCTTTTACAATTCCACTAAATCGGGTGTTGATAACTTGGATAAAATCATCGCAAATTATTCACCAAATAGAAGATCCAGACGTTGGCCTCTCACCATATTTTATAACATGATTGCTGTAAGTGTTGTAAATTCTGGCATCATTTATGCAAGTTTTGACGGAACACCCACGGTAAAGCGTTTCGAATTTATACACTCACTGGCCACGACACTAATAAAAAAGCAAGTTCAACAACGATTGTCTATTCCCAATCTTCCTGATGGTCTCAAAAAAGTTATGACCGATATCCTAGGAGAAGAGGGGCCAACTACTACTCGCAGGGAAATATCGCACAAACTGCCAAAACGGAAAACTTGCAGGTATTGCCCTTATGAGAAAAGGAGACAAACAGCCTACAAGTGCATAAAGTGTGATAATCCGTGCTGTTTGGAGTGCTCAAAAAAAAAAATGCAATCAATGTGCTTCGACTGTTGTATGAACTTTGTTCTGCTTTTATGAGTTTTGTTTTTCTTTTCTCAATTTTTTTTTCTTCATTTATATTTTTCTGATCACTGTTCATTGCATATGAATGTCATTCTTTGCTTCGAATTACATATTTTCAAATTGCATGGTATTTACAAATAAAAATAAACAAATACAATAAAAAATTACTTTCATTCACTTGTATTATTGATATTTTTGTTTTATATTCCATTTGACTCACATTGATAATATACTAAACAAATTGTTGAAATTATTCAAATGATGAAATTTTAGTTTTTTCACGAATTGATTCAATAAACGCACATTGAAAAAATAAAAATGCCGTCAACGTCTGTGAGACGTGTGTTACTCATAGCGTTTATTTTGGAGATGTTACCAGTTAAGGGTTAAATATCGAAAAACCATAGAGACGAATTTTATAAACAAAATCATGAGCTATAATATTTCTTTAATCACGTTTTTCTATTTTCAATACCTACTTAAATCACTACAACAAAAAAAAAAATTAAAATATTCTTCAAAATTTTTGCAAAATCCTATACCCGCAGCATCTGGAAATGTTTCTTATTTTATAGTACATACTTTTTACTACTTCCATCCAAATTTTTGTACATAGCTGGAATTTTGTGAGGTCTTTTACTGGACTAATACATATTTTGGTATATTGATAAGAATTATGGCAAACTTCCCGCTGGCTGAAATATGTAAAATCTGTTGACAGTTAACACGGCTTCTACCACTATATGCAGTATCAACGACTTGCATCAAAAACCGGTTATGTTACTCGTAGAATAATTGCAATGTTGTTTCAAATAATTTATAATATTAATAGTTTAACTTTAAGTTAAGAACCGAATAAAATCAATAGATCAAAAACTTAAATATGTACAATAAAAGCATTGTATACAAAATTGCTATTATTCAAAGCAAGGTAAAAAGACATTTAGAATATTCATAAAATAAAAATTAGACATCATAAACTTAGGTCAAAGTCATTAAGAAGATATACTAACAGGTTTTAATAACTTAATCACTAGATGCTAATTTATATTTATAATTTAAAGTTTGTCTTGTATAAAGTAACACTCACTATAGATGAAAAACTGATTAAATACTTCTAGTATCAATAAAGCTAGAAAATAATGCTGGGCGAAACGGAAATAAAAATACAGTTACCCATAGCGTTTTTAAGTCTTGATTTTATTTACGATGATATTACAAAATTCTTCGGAATCAAATGTGTAATCGGCCTTCCTACTAATAACACTTTTAAAAAAAATTCTGCCATCGTTTTGTTAGGTAGGACCTAGCCAATTACTTACCAGTCGATCAAAATGTAAAATGTCGTGGTAATAAATATATTTCTGAAAAGGTCGTCATAATAAAAATGCAAGAAATATGATTATAACATTAAAATGTTAAATGAAAAACCTAATTTTATAATTGCTCAGATAACCTCGGCGTACAAAACCATAAACAAGTAAGTATAAGCAAATTTCCATCAAATGTTTACACAATTTACATTAAAATAATATACACAAAGTACGAACAAAAAAATGCGAATACAAAAGAAAACAAAACATTTTGTATCTGTATTAAAATTTTATGAATATTCAAATTTTTATGTTGGGCGCGTTAACTATTAAAACATTGTGATTATAAGTAATAATTGTTTAGTATTAGTGACTGTACAATTCTTTATTAACTTATAACACCACAACTTTTACAGTGAATTTCCTCTTTAATTTTTTTAATGATTCCTTGATGACGACACCGCTTTAGTACATCTTCGCACTAATTATAGAAACCTAGAAATCAACTACTCTCATCGAAACAAATGTGTGTATTATTCAATATATCTCGAGGAAAGAATTGGTTGTCGTCTTATGTCAAAACCGTGTACCGTGTGCCACCGTATTTATTAAATATGAGAGAAGCCTGTGACTAATGGAACATCCACTTTAAATGGCAATCTACCATTTTGTTCCATTTAGTTGACCGAGCTGCAATTCTCTGTCCAACGAGGTACCATAGAGGCAAAACATATTAAAAGTATTCAAAATGGTATCACACAAATCAAAATTTAATTTTTAATTAAACGCCTCAAAAATCACAGTAATCATAAATTGTTTTTGCATTCATGTTAACTGATTGCACCTAAAGTCACTTGTAGGAAATTATTGAATTGCTTTTTAATTTTCGGGATTCTTTAAACACTCGATATGTTATAAATTCCAAATGTAATATAAATACTTATATATTTTAGCTACACTTTAATATATAAGGTAAAGCTATATTTGAACAAACCTCAAGTATTTAGATTAATTCTGACCACTACAAGTAGGTGAATATAAGTTTAAACAATCGATCACTGAAAATAATTTTTTTTTTATTAAGTGATAATCAAATAATCGATTAATCAAATAATCGATTAATCAAATAATAGTCGATTAATAAAATAATTGATAACACTGCACAACAGCATTTCTGATGATTGGGTTATGTTACATGATATTAGTCCAATTTTTGATGACGATTTCAATTCCGTAATTGAAATTTCTGTATCAGCTATAGTTAAAGAATATGACACGGGTGTTTTTTTATAATAAAACACTATAAATTTAGAGATAATTCTAATTTATTTAATTCTTATAATGAAAAAAACTTTCTCTTATATGATTTTCTTGCTAAAGCTGAAGGCAGAGAGCTATTCTGAATGGTCCAACAATAGTCAGCCATCATGTGTGCGTTCCAGTAGTCCTGATAGCGTTCCTCCATGGTACAGAGGTCCTGGTGGAATCGCTCGCCCTGTTCTTCACTTAGGTCCCCAAGATTGGCGGGAAAATAGTCCAGGTGGTTGTGAAGAAAGTGTAACTTGATGCTCATGTTACATCTAAGCCTTTGAAAGTGACTCAACAGTTGTTCGACGTGTTGAGAAAATTCAGAACTTTTCTTATTTCCCAAAAAATTTTTAACAAGCCAAACAAACTCATTCCATGCCGTTTTCTCAATCTCTGTCATAGTCTCCGTAAAATTTGAGTCTTCAATTAATGATCTTATTTGTGGCCCGTCAAAAATTCCCGCTTTTATCTTTTCTGCACTCAGTTTTGGAAACTTTTTTGATAGGAAAAGGAAACAATTTCCATTTTTGTCAAGACCTTTTACAAATTGTTTTATAAGTCCTAGTTTTATATGTAACGGAGGCAAAAGTATACGATCCCTTGATACTAAAGGGGGGTTTATCACGTTCTTTTGTCCTGCAACTAGCGCTTCCCGAGGAGGCCAATCTTTTTTAATCCAATGTTGATATTTAGCTCTACTGTCCCACAAGCAAAGAAAACAGGGATATTTTGTATAACCACCTTGTTGGCCTAAAAGTAAGTTGACCATTTTTAAATCAACACATATGAGCCAATTGTGTTCCACATATTTAATTTTGTCTAAAACCAGAGCAATAGTTGTATATTCTTCTTTTACTTTTGTGGAATGAGCAATAGGCAACGACCCTAATTTATTCCCATTTTGTAAGAGAACACATTTTAGACTACGTTTTGATGAGTCTATGAATAGACGCCAGTCACTAGAAACGTAATTTTGAAGTCCCATTGCAGCCATTAAACCAGGTACATCTTTACAAAATACAAAATCATTTTCTTCAGCAAAATATTTGAGGAGAATTTGTTCTCTTGTGCGGTAATAAGAAATTTTCGTTTCCTTTGTTACCAAGTTTCTTTGTTTTAGCCTAGAAGCCAAAATTTCTGAAGCAATCTTTGACAGTCCCAGATCTCTGACAAGGTCGTTTAAATCATCTTGGTTGAATAGTTTTGGCGCTTTCAGGTCACACTCAAAGTCACTATCACTACTGTCAGTTTTCGCCTCAAAATGCATAGGCTCATCCTGTGAAGCATCAGCTTGAGTTTCAAGTGATATTTTAGGACTCAAAATACGTCTATGTGCCGACCGTATGGAAGGATATTCCCATTTAGCTCGATTTTTTCGGTTAATGCCAGTTGTGTTCACCAAACAAAAATAACAGTCGTCGTGGTGGTTCAAGGGTTCAGTCCAGATCATAGCGGTTTCGTATCTAAAGCTATTCCTTTTCTTATTTGTCCACAAACGTAGAAACTCAAAGCATGTTTTGCATACCTTTTGCGGAATCCAAGGCTTGTCTTTCATTTCCAGTGTGTGACCAAAGTAATTTTTGTAAGCCTCAATCACGAACGCTGTCACATTCAAACGGTATTCTTTAAATATATACTCTCCGCAAATGAAACAAAAATGATTTGGATCATTAACACAGACTCTTCTTGACGATGCCATATCAAATTATATTAAGAAAAATTAATATTTTCTTAATTACAAGCAAATTAACACACTAACACAGCGATTTTTTCGTGAAAACTATATCTCATAAACAAGAGCTGTCACAAAAAAACTGAGGGTATATTTGAAATCAGCGACGTCAAATTAGTAAACATCACGTGATAAAAGTCAATCATCAGACAAAAGTGGCCATATTGTTGTGCAGTGTAATCATATAATCCATCAAACAAACGATGGTTATGTGGACAGGAAAATAACCGAAGGGTAAAACCACAGAGGAATTAAAAAAGAGTGTCCAAAACATACATGCTAGTTGGCATACAGTTTGAGCTTCTACGCAAGGTTATACGCGCATAGAGGCGCTAGAATACGCAGAACTAAAACAACAGTCTCGTCGACTCGCAACCCGCACGCACGATGCATAGCATTTCCCTTTCGTTCCGTTCGCCGTTCGGCTTTGACGATTAACATCAACCGGTCGCCATTAACATTTTTATAAAATTAAATACATTATATATCTATGCATTTTGGCCTACCCCGATACCATAATAATTTGTGATATTTTATTAATGATTCCATTAAATAGGTAAGAATATCCTATTAATTACAAAAAAAAATAATTTTTAAAGCTAAGCTAACCTCAAAATGAACTGTTTGCAAACAAGCCCCTAGATCTGATTCATGGCTAAAATAAAGAATGCACAGAAAAGTGATTAACTGAAAAACTGAAAAGATACCTACTCAGTTTTTCTTTATTATTATACATATATGTATAAAATTTAAGTAAGTATAGGTAGGTTACGTTTTTTTTTAATTTGCTTACAATAAAAGTAAGCTATGATGCTATGAATTGGCTCCAATTTGTCAATTTATTTAAAGTTTTAAATCAAACTATAAAGAAGCAAAGCTGTATATTTCGCGTTTTGTTAAGGTGCTTAAATAATTTTCATTATTGTACTTACATCTCCTATCGTTTACACTAAGCTTGGTATGTTCTAAAAGGTTCTGTAGATATAGTTTTATTGTATGCTATACATAGGTCCTCAAAAGGGAAATTCATGTAACTTTTTATGTATGTCATAATGCGACCACCAGTAAATCTCATAAGAATACGTATGGTTTATTGATGACATGCATAAAAAGTTATGAGAATTTCCCTATAGAATATTTGTTTTTCATTTCAGTTTCTAATTGTGCCACTTCTGCCAGTAAACACACTTTTCATACAGCAAAAATACATTGCTAACTCAGAATAGGTATGGTTTAAGTTTTAAACCAAGTTAGATTGGGATTAAAATTTCTTTTTTCATTTTTAGGTAGTTTTTTCAAAATGAGTTTTCATTTTTTAATCCAGAGAAGGATGGTTCAAAAATTAAACCCTGGGTAAGACTGCAATAGCATATTTGACTTAAAATGAAATCAACGTACCATGCAATAAATTTTGTCTCTTGTAAATATGTATATGTATAGGTTACATTATATAGTGTATAGAAAACTAGGTTCCTTTAAAATGTGATATTGTTTTGTTTTGTAATCTTATGCGGGGGTTCAACAAAAACATCTAATAAAAACATGGTCCCTGGAAAGTATATCCATGAGTGCATAGTTTCGAACTATACGAACCAATATTATTTTCCAGTAACTGACTGCACTTATAAAAATAAATCATTTTTTAAATTTCCTTCCAAAAACGAAACGAAGACATGAATGGTTTAAAATTTTAAATATAGAACTTATCGAAATATATATATATATATATATATATATATATATATATATATATATATATTCCGCCAAAAATTCTTATTATTTTCCTTTCAAAAAATTCTGCATTTGTTATCGTCATTGCTTCCATTCCATATAAGACCGCTGGTCTAATTGCGGCTTTGTAGACTTTCATTTTGGTTTCTCTGCTTATGTTTTTATCTTTCATTATAGTTTTGTATTTATAGTAGGCTCTGTACCCCGATTGTATTCTTTGGTCTATCTCTTGCTTTCTTTGGTTTTTGTTATTAATCGTGACTCCCAGGTATTTGAAGTTTTCCACCATCTCAAGCTGGAAGCTTCCTATGGTTACCTTCTTGGGCGCCATCTGTGGGTCGTCTCTTCTTATCTCCATGTATTTCATCTTTTCCTGATTGATTTGTAATTCTCTCCTACTTTCTTCCTTTACAATTTTTTGCAGAGCGTCCTCTAGGCTTTTCCTACTCCTTGCAACCACCACCAGCTCGTCCGCGTATGCCACCATTTGTTGGGATTTTGTAACGACTGTTCCTCGGAGTTTTCAGTCCCTAATTATTGCCTCTAGCGTTAAATTGAACAGTGTAGTTGAAAGTCCATCACGCTGTCTCACTCCTGCATTAATTCTAAAATCTTCTGAAACTTCCCCTTCTGTGAGGACAGCTGCTTTGGATCCTTTCATCGACATTTCGACCAGACATATAATTTTTGCGGTATTTCCATTTTCTTCATGCTTTTATTATGGCTTCCCGCTTTAAGCTATCGAAAGCATTCTTGAAATCAACATAGAGGATTTGTAGCTCTATTCCGTATTCATACACTCTCAATTGTTTGATTTACCGTATGTATCGCATCTACGGTGGATCTGCCCCTTGTAAATCCTTGTTGGTATTCTCCTAATTCTCGTCCTACGTATAGCGCCAGTTTTCTATTTATCACTATTGTTAGGATTTTATATGATACGTTTAAGAGGGAGATTCCTCTGTAGTTTGTGCACACATTTGGATCCCCCTTCTTCAGTATTGGTACTTTTAGTCCCTTCTCCATTCGCTAGGCATGTATTCCTTTTCCCATATTTGCGTTATTAGCTTATATATCCCCTGCTTAATCATTTCATTTAGCATATTATCTGTTCCTCCTACCTTATTTAGTTTTAGGGCGGCGATTACTTTTCCAAACTCCTCTTCTGATGACTGCATTTGATCCATCGTTTCTTTTTGTTTAATTACTTCTTTTATCTCCTCTCCGTCGGGACTTTCCACTTGCAGCAGCTTTTCAAAGTGTCTTACCCATTCTTCTCCCTGTATTTTTGTGATGTTCCTTCCCTTTGTTTGCTTCTTAGTATATCTGTAGATTTTGATAGTGCTTTTATTGTCTTTTTCTAATTCCTCCATTGTATCCTTAATCCATTTTTCCTTTTTTTTTCTTTTATTAGTTTTGTGCAATTTTTCCTAGCCTCTTGATACCTTTTGTAATCTTCTACCCTTCCAATTCTTATCCACTCGTCTCGTGCTCTTCTTCTTAATCAATGAGTCGCATTCATTGTTAAACCACTGGTTTCTTTCCTCCCCTACTTTTTTTTACCTTATCTACGGTGGTTTCGATGCTTCATTTTATATTGCTCCATTATTCCTCAATAGTTTTACCATCTCTGTATATGGACAACTGTTTTTCCATTTCTTTTTCTTTTCCTGTCTTTAATCTTATCAATTTCCCATTTTTTCCTGTTTACTGTTGTTTTCCTTTTATCCATCATTTTTAGCTTCATTTTGGTTATTACTAGGAAGTAGTCCGTGTCGTCTTCCGCCCGCCTGTATGATCTGACATCGTATATTCACGTAACTTTTTATTAATGTCATAATGCGACCACCAGTAAATCTCAAAAGAATACGCATGGTTTATTGATGAAATGCATAAAAAGTTATGTAAATTTCCCTATAGAATTTTTTTTTCATTTCAGTTTCTAGTTGTGCCACTTCTGCCAGTAAACACGCTTTTCATACAGCAAAAATACATTGCTAACTCAGAATAGGTATGGTTTAAGTTTTAAACCAAGTTAGATAGGGATTACAATTTCCTGTTTCATTTTTAAGTTGTTTTTTCAAAATGAGTTTTCATTTTTTAATCCTGAGAAAGATGATTCAAAATTGAAGCATGGGCAAGACTGCAATAGCCTATTTCACTTAAAATGAAATCAACGTACCATGCAATAAATTTTGCCTCTTGCAAACATGTATATGTATAGGTTGTATTATGTAGTGTACAGAAAACTAGGTTCCTTTAAAATGTGATTTTTTTTTGTTCTGAAATCTTATGCTGGACTTCAACAAAACATCTAATAAAAACATGGCCCCTGGAAAGTACATCCATGGGTGCATAGTTTCGCATCTGTACGAACAAATATTATTTCCCAGTAACTGACTGCACTTATAAAAATAAATCATTTTTTAAATTTCCTTCCAAAAACATAAAACGAAGACATGAATGGTTTAAAATTTTAAATATAGAATTTGTAACAACCTTTTTTTGTGGTTGTATTAAAAAGTACATTAATTTAAGAATCGTTCATTTATTTGGCGTAATATTAGAAAAGTTTTTAATTATTAATATGTAGAATTGAGAATGGCAACTTAATTTGCATTTCCTAGAACATATCTTTTGGGTGTAATATTACATAAATAGTTTTAGTTCCCTTTCTTAAAAAAATGGATTTATATTATGGTATCCGCGCAACGCAAGAAAACTTTTAGGGGGAATACACTTGAGTTATTCTGAAAGCTTTTTTTAATTCACTTAATGCTGAATGCTACAGCAGTAAGCATGATTTTTACCTAATTTTTTATATTTGGTGCCATCAGATTTTGATGGTAAGTTATTTTTTTTCTCATTATATTTAAAACTAAAGCCTTTGCTTTTTTTTAGGCACTTTTAAGTACTCACTTTTAAGTACTCACCGTTTAAGTACTCACTTTTAAGTACCCACTTTTACTTACTTTGCACTTACTTTGCACTTAGTTTGCAATTATTTTACTCATATTTTTTAATGCACACTTTTATATGGCATTTTTATAATAATTATTTTTAATGGCAATTTTTACTTGAATTACATTTTACAACGCAAGTTCTACATACTTTTATAAATAAATTTGGCGAATTAAACTTCAAAGAAATTCAATAAAGTTATGGACACAATATATAAAGGGAAATAAGCAAGACATTGACCTCACCAAGTTCACCATTCTGCTTCATAGTTACCAGTTACAGTTTATGTACCGAACGTTCAAAGGTAATGTTTTTATATATTTAGAATAGTATAAGACTTCTGATTTTTAACCTTTTCAATCAGTTATTTAATAAACTTAAGTATATCATGTTATTTTATTTTCATTTTGATAAATTGTTTATTATTATTCCTTAACTAGGTTTTGTTGTTCCTATATATATATATATATATATATATATATATATAAATTTTTATATATATATTAGACAACATGGCGCTCGAGATTTTATCATTTTTTTATAATTTGTAGATAACATTTTTTTTATGAATTAAGTATAAGTGAAAATAATTAAGCTTATGAGAAGCAGGCAGTATTTCAGGTATGTTAATTAAACTCTAAATTAGAACTCTCCTCTATCTCAATCTACCGATGAGCCGACGGCAGTAGCGATTGTTATTTGGTAATATTTTTTATATTAATTAAAATTATTTGATCAATTACAAATTTATTATATTACATCATCGCCTTTATTTAATGTTACAATTTGCAGCTATTTATTGTTATACTTTGGCGCAATTTAATGTTATAAATTTACCGAAAAACAAATATTCATATGTGAAGACCATTTTGAAGAAAATCAACTTTCAGATACATTTAAAAAACGACTATTGAATTATGCAGTACCTACATTATGTTTAGGTATTAAGACTGTATGTTCTTCAATAAATAATACCTCCGAAACTACTGAAAAAAAATGATTTTCCAAATTCATCTACAATCAAAAATTCTATTACCAATGAGCTGCATCTGCCAATTTCTCCTAACCAACCATCGACATCGAAAAATAGTAGTACCTCTCAGAAAAGTAAATTAAAAACAAATATTTTAACAAGTTTAGGGGAAACAAGAGCAAAAAATCTTACTCCAAGAAAAACAAAACTTTATTTTTTAATAAAACCCAAAAAAATACAGTATCTATGTAAATTAAAACATAAATTAAAAAATTCAAAAAATACGATCCCACACTCTTCAAAACCGAGCTTTATGGTCTAATTAAGTCACTTCAAATACAAAAAAGGTACAAAGTAGATGAAATAAGAAACTATGGGCACGAAGTATTAAGATTACGGCCATATCACTGTGAGTTTAATGCGATAGAATTAGTGTGGGGACACACAAAGCCCTATTATGACAAGCATATTGGACGAGATGGCTATAAAGATGAGAACGTAATTGCTATGTGGAACGAATCTTTACAGCAATGTGATGAAACCGTATGGGATAATTGTGTGCGACATACTGAAGAAACAATAAAGCAACGGGAAGAAATGTTGGACATCACAGTTGACAAACTGGTTATTAACATCAGAAACTATTCTCAAAGCTCGGATGTAGATAGTGACTCTGATTTGAAAGTTTTATACTTTAAAAAGCATGTTTGTACAACGTACAATTTGTAATGCAAGTGTTAGTTCATATTTAATACAATTTCTATTAGTAATGTATTTCAAAAATGTAAGTACAATATATTTTGTGGTAAAATGCTTCTCAATATGTTAATTCACACTTTCCCATAGAATTTATGTTCCACAACCTTCGTACGAATAATAGTTCCCTTTTATTTAGGCACGTAACATCCAATTTGTGTATTAATGTTACCATCTTATTGTGGGCCATCATTGCTACTGAATTAGTATCAACAATAAGAAATTATGTCATTAAAAATTATTAATACTCTAGCAAAGTACAAGTTGTAGGTTCAAATCCTACTCGAGGTAAACTTTTTATTTATGTATTTAATAAAATTAATAATAATTTTTAATTACATATTTACCTTTGAACTTATTCGTTCATAACAAAACTTATAATAAAATAGGAAATTATGATTACGAAACATAGTAGCCTTGCGAGGTGTAAATAGTGCAGCTCGACAGTTGTTCCATGCAAATTGTTTAAGCTATAAATTCAAATCTCTAATTTTTGTATGATTGTTTAACAGCAACTTACAACACAACCATTCTCACATACATATGTATGTGTAGGTTGGAAGGTAAAAATGACGATTTACACAAAACTCTATCTGAAAAAATCATGTCCACTGAAGAAATACATACCGAGTGGTCGTAAAGTAAGGAATAAATTCAATATCTCGTAAAGCACAATTTTTTTTAAAAATCGCTCGGACCTGTCGATTTTATATTTTTTCGGGGCATATTTTGCGAAAAAAAAATTTTATACAAGATGTCTCAAAAAAGATTTGCTAAAAAAATGTTTTTTTCAAATTGCAACCCAATTTTTTTATTGCATTTTTGGATTGCCCTTACAATTCTAAACATTTGTCATGCAGCATGTGCTATACCTAAGTCCAAGCGTTTTGGAGTTATTCGCATTCAAAATTAAAAAATTGAAAAAATCTAATTTTTCACGGTCGCATAGGAAGGACATTGATCGCCAAGGGTATTAAGCATATCTTCGTAAGTCTGCTTCCCTCTTAACCCCTTCAAATATGGGTACTTGATGATGGCTCGATACTCCAATTTTTCAATTTTCACAATTTCGGCCGTCGACATGCTTTTTTTCAAATTTTATTGCGCAACTCTGGTTTGACTTTTTGACGTGAAACTTTACACTGACACTTCTAATAAGTTATTCTTCGTTGCTATGGTAACGCCATATTTTCTTTAACTACGGAACCGATCTAGACTAACTAGATATCAATACATCTTCGTATGTACGTCATGTCATATAACGCCATACCATATATACAATACTGAATGGGACTGTAATACATTTTTAGTATTATTACAGTTAGATTATTATTTTTTCATAATATAATAATAGTTTCGAATGGTACCGGTTGTAATAATAGGTAAATTATTTTTTAATAAACTTATTTGTGCCATTTAATTCCTTTATTGCCTTTTACCAGGCCTAATGCCGCATACTTCAGTCTATAGAGGTTCATTTTATTTATAGCAAAAATTGTACTCTGTTGCTGACTGCACTACGTAGCATAGCGTGACGTGCATCGCAACCCAGAAGAGTATCTATGCTTTAAATTAGCGATTCGCAAAGTGGTCGATATCGACCCCTTGGGGTCGAAATCGGTTTCCCAGGGGTCGACATAAACGAAAACTAATTTTGGGGGTCGATGAGGTCTAAAAATCGACCCCTATTAAATAACATTCTTATTTGAAACTTTCAAGATACTATATGAGTTGTGTTACGTGTACCAACTTGTTATAAGAATGACTAATATTTTAGTAGGAGGTATCATTGTAGTACTTTTTTTATTCCATCTCTATCAAATCAACACTAGCCGATGTGTCTCATACATGAAAAAGTATTCAGTAACGATGCCATGAAGCCTTCAAAAATGGACAACCACTTGTCAAGAGTACATGCTGACAAAAAAAGTAAGCCCTTGCCTCTTTCAAGCACTTAAAGAAAAACTAGAGAAAAGGCCATCCATACGATCGATGTTTGCGTCATCATCTATGCAAGACGTTGATGGTTTACGAGCGTCCTATAATATATCTTTACTAATAGCGAAGTCGGGAAAACTCCACACAATTGCAGAGCAGCTTATTTTACCAGCCATTGCGGAGGTCCTCAACAATGTATTCCACAAGCCCCGCACATGATATTATAAAGAGAATTCCTTTGAGCAATAACACCGTTCAGAGATGAATAGACGAAATGGGTCGCGACGTGAAAAACATTTTATGCAATTTCTTACAGACCAACAGATTCTCTCTCCAGTTGGACGAGTCTACATTACCCGGCAATGAAGCTCTGTTGTTAGGATATGTTCGATATATTAAAGATGAAAATATGTGCCAAGAACTGCTTTTTGCTACATATTTAGACACTTATACCAAAGGATAATCGATTTTTCAAGCCGTGGAACGTTTTTTTACCGACAAAACTATTCCATGGAAGAACATTGTTTCTGTTGCGACTGATGGTGCACCATCTATGGTTGGTCGTCATCGTGGTTTTATAACTCACTTAAAGCAACAACTGCCTGAGGTACTGGTCATTCACTGCGTGATTTAGACAGCATTTAGTAGCAAAAAATCCTAGATTGCACCAGTCTTTACAATATGTTATAAATACTGTCAACAAGATTCGAAGCAATTCTTTGAACTCTCAGTTATTTGCTCAGCTATGTGAGGAAAACGACGAAGTCTTTACTCGGTTACTTCTACACACTGAAGTTCGCTAGCTATCAAGAGTCTCTTGCTTAGCAAGATTTTCAGCTATTTTTGAATCTGTGTTTGAAATAAAATCAGAACAATTGTAAAACAGATATTTACTACTTGACTGGTATCTTTGGTATGTTTAACAAAGTTAATTTGGAGCTGCAGGGTGACGATATCAACTTGATTAAAATAAAATCAATAATATCGGCCTTTGTGGGTAAACTTATCCTTTATAAACAAAATTTAAGCAGAAAAGAATATTCATAGTTTCCGCATTTGTCAAAATTACCAGAAATGCTTCAATATGATGTTATTTTATCACATCACTCACTTGGACGCATTACACAAGGATTTTACTAAGAGGTTTGAGGATCTCTTAAATTTAAAAATTCCTCAATGGATAATAAATCTGTACAATACCACAGCCATGGAAGAAGCCAATGTGATTATGCAAGAAGAGTTGATCACCATCAGCACAGACGAGGAGTTTAAGCAGAAGTTCAACCAACGCTATCAGAAGTTCTGGTTGCAGCACAAAATTGAAAAACAGTATCCTGCATTGTGGAACAATGCTGAAAAATACCTTATCGTTTTCCATCATCATACCTAGTCGAAAAAGGCTTCAGAGTGGTTACAAACATTTTGACAAAACAAAGAAACCGTTTGAAAATCAACGAATGCGGAGATTTAAGGCTGCAACTCACCAATATTGAACCAGATTTAGCTAGATTGGTAGAAAATCACCAGGTTCGTCCATCACACTGAATTTTTTATTTTTTTGATCTTTACTTTGCGATTTTAATATTTTGTTCAAAAAATAATTACCTACTTAAGTATTTTTACGTAATGTGTATCAATAATTATTAATTACACTTGATATTGAACTGAATTTATGTCTATTTATTTTGTTAAATTTTGATGAGAAAATGATGTCAAGTTTATTCACTTAACCAACCGCAAAATTTTTAAATTGGAAAGTATTTTACATGAATAGGAAAAAAACTAGAGATAGGATTTTTAAAGTAATTTGGCTATGGGGGTCTGAGGTATCAGTTCATTTTGGAAAAGGGGTCTATGGCCCAAAATAGTTTGGGAATCCCTACTTTAAATTGTATTAGTTGTAAGGCAGTTTTAAATAGATGTAGATTGCGCATATGGGAAAATAGTACTGTATTTAAGCAATTCGTTTAATATGAAAATTAAAGCTTTCAATATTAATATTTGTTAACATTTTACTCTTAACTAAGGGGGGGGGGAGGGGGGCAGCTGCAATTGCGAGTGAAACATTAAAAACGTGTAAAAACTGTTTTTCTTGAATAATTCTATTGTTAATATTCAAATGGAAATTACACTACCGTAAATTAAAAAGTGTTTCCTAAACATGGGACCACAATGAGAGATTCAAATAAGATAATTTTTTATTTTTACAGTTTGGTCGTTAATTAATAACCAAAATTCAACTGGTTAAGTCTCTTGACCTTAAGTTAAATTGTAAATGTTTTTATTTGTCACCCAATAGTAATAGTACAGGGTGGCGCAATGGGTATTGACGGTTTTTAGAGTGTTATTATGGATATCCGAATGAAACGACCGAGGTCAAAAACATATATTTTTATTACAATTATAATGCAGTTTTTTTTTTAAACAAAAATTATTTTTTGAAGATAATGTCTTTAAATGGCCACCACGTTTTTCTAAACATTCCTGAAGCCGTGATTGAAAATTCTCTGTAACTCGTAGCAGCATCTCCTGGTTTATCGCTCTGATTTCTCGAGGTCTATTTTCGAAAACCCTAGCCTTCAAATATTCCCATAAGAAAAAATCAGGGCTGGTCAAATCTGGTGACCTCGGCGGCCAATTAAAATCACCCTGGCGGGATATAAGTCGTCCAGGAAACATGTTGATGCATCTCTAAATACTATTGAGAAGTTACAGTCACTGTACGGTCATTTTCTTAGAAAAAGTACGGGCCTAGTATTCCGAATGCTGAAATATCGCACCATACGGTAACTTTTTCGGAACGCAGAGCTTGTTCGTGAATTTGTTGAGGTTGTTCAGCAGCCCAGTATCGAAAATTTTGTTTATTCACATATCCTGATAAATGGAAATGCGCCTCATCAGACATTATCAAATTTAAAACGTTTGGGTTCAGTACATCAAGAAATGTTCTACAAAATGGAAAGACACAAAAGTAATGCGCGGAGCGGAGTGTGGATCGGACCACTTTTTGGTTGTATCGAGAGTGTGTCTAGGGAAAAAGTGGGTGTGGAGAAGGAAAGCAAACGTAGTGCGAACGTCCAGAATTAGGGTTGACAAACTAGTGGATAATGGTGCGAGAATGAAATACGCAGATGCTGTCAATAAAGAGTTGAATGTGAATGAAGCAGTGTGGAACGAACAAATAAAAGACACTGACGTTGAAAGTGCATGGATAAGCTTGAAAAACTCTGTTGTCAATTGTGCCGTGCGAATATGTGGAAGAGTGACTGTAGGTAGACAGAAAAAATGTGCTTGGTGGAATGAGTAGGTAAAAAAGGCAGTATGTAAGAAAAAAGATGCGTACATGGCAATGATTGCTGCAAAAAATGAGACTGAGAGGAAACGATTGTATGAGGTGTACAGATTAAGAAACAAAGAAGCGAAGGAGGCAGTGAGAATAAGTAAAGAGGAAGTGATGGCTGTGGAAGGAGAGAAAATGCAGAATGATTTTGAGGGAAACAAAAAACTCTTCTGGAAATGGGTCAAAAATACAAAACGTGGCCCAAAACAGAACGCTGCAGGAGTGATGAATGATAGAAACGAAATAGTATGGGACGATTGTGAAGTGAGGAAATGCTGGCAAGAGTATTTCGGAAAGCTGTACAGTAGTGAGGAACGTAAGACTGAAGGGTTAAATAAGGAGAATATAGAAGAAATGATGAATGAAACTGAGAAGCATATTGGAATAATTGAGGTAGAGAAAACGGTAGGAAGGTTGAAAAACGGCAAGGGAGCAGGCGTAGATGAAATCACTGGTGAAATGCTCAAGTATGGTGGTACAAAGCTTATACGAAGATTGCGTGAATTATTCAATGCATGCCTTATGTGTGGAAAAGTGCCGAGTGATTGGAAAAGCGCGATCATTGTACCATTGTATAAAGGTAAGGGGAACAAGAGTGATTGTAAGAACTACAGAGGAATAAGCTTGCTCAGCGTACCTGGTAAAGTATTTGGAAGAATACTGATTGATAGAGTACGAGGAACTACACAATCTAAGATGTGGGATGTGCAAGGTGGCTTCATGCCAGGAAGAGGATGTGTCGATCAGATGGTTGCTCTCCAGCAGGTGATCGAAAAGTGTTTAAAGGTAAAAAGGAAGTTGTACTGTGCGTTTGTAGATCTGGAGACAGCATATGACAGAGTGAATAGAGAGAAGCTGTGGGAAATATTAAATGAATATGGCGTAAATAAAGGTCTAATACATGGAATAAGGGCAGTATACAACGGTAGTCGGGCATGTGTTAGGGTGAGAGGAGGTGTGAGTGAATACTTTAATATTGAGCAAGGAGTGCGACAAGGCTGTGTGATGTCACCGTGGTTGTTCAATGTATACATGGATAAATGTCTTAGACAAGCATGTAACGATACAAATGGTGTAATGGTTGGTGACGTAAATGTACGACTCCTGGTGTATGCAGATGACACAGTCTTATTAAGTGACAGTGCGGATGAGCTGCAAACCGCTCTGAGGAAGTTTGATACAGTCTGTGAGAGCATGGACCTAAAGGTAAACGCGAACAAAACTAAGATTGTGGTGTTCAATCGGGAAGGTGGAAAGGAGAGTAGAGTATTTACTCTGCAAGATGAAATCGTGGAGCAAGTGGACGAGCTGGTATATCTCGGTAGAATGTTTACTGCAGATGGTACAATTGAGAGCGAGATTGGACGAAGGGTCAATGCTGGAAGGAAAGTGATTGGAAGTACGTGGACGATAATGAGAAATGAAAGCATGAGCCTAGCTGCGAAACGAGCAATCTATAATGGCGTATTCGTCCCATCAGTACTGTATGGAAGTGAGACATGGGTATGTCAAAAAAAGCACGAAAGAAAAATAAATGCTGTGGGTATGAGATTTCTGAGAAGCGCATGTGGTAAAACGAGAAGGGACAAGATAAAAAATGAATGCATAATGAGGGAGTGTGGTGAGGAAAAGACGATGATGGATAGATATAAAAGTTGTACATTACGTTGGTTTGGTCACATTGAGAGAATGAATAACGCAAGATTAACGAGACAAATATATATTGGTGAGGTTAGGGGAAAGGCCGGGCCTGGTAGGCCGCGTAAAACTTGGCTGAATGTAGTAGAATCTATGATAAAGGAAAGAAAGATAAGGAGTTCTAAAAACAAAAGGGCATGTCAGAGACTATGTATGAATCTTGCGGAAGCTAGGGAGGTATGCAGAGATAGGAAAGCATGGCGAAAGATTGTGAATGAAAAATAAATAAGAGGCAGGGATTGTTTTGCCTACCCCGCAAGGGAATGGCGTGAAGGTTAAGTTAAGTTAAAATTGCATTCGTGCTGGTAAATCTTGCTGTAAAATTTTATGAACAACTTGAGTTTTGGATGGATGAAATCGTAGGTCTTCGTGTAAAATTCGTCCCAAACTTCTTCGTGTAATGTTCAATGTTACTGCTTGACGCCTTGCTGAACGAACTGGACTCCTTATTACAGCTTCCCGTACTCGCACTATGTTTGCAACCCACCGCAAAATTGTGTTGCGCGAAGGAATTATACCACGCCTTGGAATGTTATATTCACACCGACACTGTCGTTGCACCTCAATAACAGACTCCGATCGGTGATACGCCCTAACGCAAAAGCTGCGTTGATTCACTGGTCACGTATCCATGGCTACTAAATGGCATTACATGCAGAATATTTTAAGCGTTTGAATATCCCCTTCACTTTACTCATATTCGAACAGTGCCGTCTCAAAAATCGTCAATACCCATTGCGCCATCATGCTTTTTCTACTCCTATAGAGTATAGGAACAGAGACGTATGAGTAATACGTAACTACCACTCCTTAATATTCTTATAACTTTTGAACGGTTTATTCACGTATCTAATACTGTAATGAACGAACCTATAAAAATAAATTATAGTATAAATGTATTAAAGGATTGTAAGGTTTATTTACCACGAAAAATTTAAACCAAAATGTATAGAATTAGTTGACGCCACTGGTTTTATTAGTTATCTTAAAATTAAATAAATTAACCTCACTTTTTGTATGGCTAACGATGGAATGAATTTTTATTTTAGTGGTCGATAAGAATTAAAATATGGTCCGCGAAAGATTTCAAACTTTGAATGAACGCGCACCGGTGAATAGTAATAGCGAGCGACTGACGAAACAATATGACACGAGTCCATCAGTCAATCGTACGTTTTCTTTTGTCTTGCTCAGAAGTGTTGTGTTCGTTAATCTATTAAGCTGTTTAGTGGTTCTACCAAATCTACCGCAATAACTAACCGTTAGTCCTCAATATTTTAATATAATGCAAACGTGGCAAATACGCATTTTATTTTGATATGTTAAACTATTTTAATAAAAAGACTAAAAAGTTGCTTACAAAAGAAAATTTGGACGTTAGTTTACCTATGTATGTGCGAGGTTATGTACTACAACATTCACAACACTTATGTACATTGAATACTTAATATATATATATATATATATATATATATATATATATATATATATATATATATATATATAATATACATTTCCTAAGTACGGTACATAACTTCAGGAGCGTATTCTGTCACTAAAATAAAGGCAACTTTGCTTATAAACTATGTCTCAAAAATGCTTCGTTACGGAAGTACAGGGTGTGAAAGTTTCATTGAAAAATTACAATTTTTTTAATATTTCAATAGCCACTAGAGACATTTCAATAAAATTTTGCAGTGTTTGAGAGTTAGCGACGGTGCGTATTTTAGGCTAAAACCGGCGGATTTACTATAATCAGTGGTGTGCAGGCAGGATAATCGTTGCACAATTTGAAAGAAGAAATACGGTACACCACTGTTTCTAATCTTTCTCAATTTTTTTTGAATTGTCTGTTCCATTTGGACGAAAAAATGGCACTCGTCTTTTTTTCCTAAGACTAGTCGTTTTCGAGTAAAAAAGTAAAAAAAAACATTGTAGTGCTCCATATGTAATAACCAGTGTTCATGAATGAGTCTCGCAAACTCATAATAAACCTATAAAGAAACTAAAGTTTTTTCATTGCTTTTAATTATTTTTAAACCGTCTTATCAAAGTACAACAAAAAACTTATCTTAAATTGTAATGTATCGTAATTAAATGTTCATGAATGAATACAACGCCATTTTTATTTTTTTTATTATTTAATTACAAATAGCAATTATAAAAATAATCACCATTGACACAGAATTAAAGTAAATGTTGAAAATGGCCACCTTCTGATAAAACGCACGATTCCAATCGTCTCATCAAAGACTATCTCACTCATTCAAAAACTCCTGGAGTATTTCTTATGGTACTACAACTTTGAATTATTCGATTTCTTAAATCATTTTCATCTAATACAGGTGTTTTATACACGAGTGACTTGAGGTGACCCCATAAATGAAAGTCCAAAGGATTCAGATCGGGACTGCGAGGTGGTCAAGCGTGAGGACCTCCGCGACCAATCCAGCGATTAGGAAAAGTGTTGTCGAGGTATTGACGTGCAACAAGGCTGAAATGAGCAGGGGCACCATCGTGCATAAACCATAAATTAGCTCTCACCTGCAGAGGCACCTCTTCTAATAGAACGTTTAGTTCGTCGGCTAATACTAATTACCATTTATTCGGGTGGGTAAAAAGTGTGGTCCAATAAGATGATCACCAATAATGCCTATCCATACATTTAGTGAAAATGTTTGCTGAAACAGACCTTCTCTTAAGGCATGGGGATTTTCGTCCGCCCAAATATGTTCATTATGACAGTTAATAATAGCTTCTCGCGAAAATGTTACCTCATCAGTAAATAAAACTGTACTCAAAAAAATGTTGTTATGAGCCATTGTATGGAGTATCCACCTACTAAAATTTAGCCTTGGTTGAAAATCGCGTGGCAACAGAGCTTGTACTCGTTGTATATGGTACGGAAATAGTAGAGAAATTTTCAAACTTTCCAAACAGTCTTTGGACTTACTTGAAGCTGTTGTGCTATCTTTCTGGTACTAGTAGGGGGATTTTCTTCTATATCTCATAGTATAGCATCTTCTACCACAGGCGTTGTTACTGTTCGAGGTCTACCAGGAACTTCCGACTTATGCTTAAAACTGCCGGTTTCACTCAATCTGGCGTGTAGCTTTCTAAATGTTTTAGCACATGGCGTTACTCTATTCGGATAACGTTCATGATAAATTCGCCGAGCTTTTACTGAATTTCCATTTGCTAGGCCATAAATGAAATGCATCTGTGTCAATTCAACGTTAGTAAAGTTATTCATTTTATGTTTTGAATGCTTCACACAAAGATAAATACGGTGACAAGTAAATGTCAACAATTTCACTACCAAACAGGCAACTGGATAATAAAATACATATTCATACCTTCATACGAATATTCCTTTTTTTTTAATGCTGAAGCCGTAGTATTAAGGCAAAAAATTTTAAATAACTTTTTTGTTGTACATTGTTAAAACAGTTTAAAAATAAATAAAAGCAATGAAAACACTTTATTAGTTTCTTTCAAGGTTTATTATGAGTTTGCCACGAGACTCATTCATGAACACTGGTTATTACATCACGGAGCACAATGTTTTTTTTATTTTTTTACTCGAAAACGACTAGTCTTAGGAAAAAAAGACAAGAGCCATTTTTTCGTCCAAATGGTACATACAATCCAAAAAAAATTGTGAAAGATTAGAAACTGTGGTGTACCGCATTTTTTTCTTTCAAATTGTGCAACGATTATCCTGCCTGCACGTCACTGATTATAGTAAATCCGCCGATTTTAGCGTAAAATAGGCACCGTTGCTAACTCTCAAACACTGCAAAATTTTATTAAAATGTCTCAAGTGGTTATGGAAATATTAAAAAAATTGTAATTTTTCAATGAAACTTTCACACCCTGTACTTCCGTAACGAAGCATTTTTGAGACATAGTTTATAAGCAAAGTTGCCTTTATTTTAGTGACAGAATACGCTCCTGAAGTTATGTACTTACCGTACTTAGGAAACACCCTGTAGATATATATATATATATATATATATATATATATATATATATATATATATATATATAAAGAAGTTAATAACGGCTGTATAAGTTTAACGTAATTTTTAGTATAACAGGATGCAGCCTAAATTAAATTGACAACTATTATACATCAATTTGAAAGCTTTCAAATATTTATTCCTTCTTCAGTCAAAATTAGATATATAGATTAATTAATAATTGTGTAATAATATAATATTACATTTCAATGATATTTAATTTTGTTTCAATCATTATAATCTAACATACATTTTGACTGAAGAAGAATAATATTAAAGCTTTCAAATTGATGTATAATAGTTGTCAATTTAATTTAGGCTGCATCCCTGTTATACTAAAAATATATATATATATATATATATATATATATATATATATATATATATATATATATATGTACATTGCGATATGCAATTAAAATAAAGATAGTAAAAGTACACCGGCCTCCAAAAGTAATCGAGCTGCCCACAAAAATGCTTCAAAATATGTTGTCATAAAATTGATTAATGGTTTTTATTAAATGCTGTTTTAGGTTTGTCATTACGGAATAAAAACATTTTTTGACGTCCAGTGTATATTTAATGAATTATGGAGATATGTTACCATATTCTATTTACGCGTTTACTTGTTATCCTTATATTTCATTGCTTTTCTGTTTTATTTCCAGAAAATGCCGCCTAAGAGAAAATACGATAATAGTTACATTAAGTTTGGATTTACTTCAATAGGAAGTAATGGAGAAATAAAGTCACAGTACGTTATATGCGCAACATTCTCGCAAACGGTGCCTTGAAGCCAGTGAAATTAAAACGCCACCTAAAAACGGTCCATCCGTTTTTTTGCTGGCAGACCACCAGATTTCTTTCAAGGAAAATTAGAAAATTAAAAAAAACTCGGGCCTAGTGGTACAAGATTTGTGTTTTCTGAAAAAACATTAGTAACGTCGTTTGAGATATCGAAATTAATAGCGCAATCAAAAAAACCTCACACAATAGGAGAAACTCTTGTGAAACCTTGTTTGATCAAAGCTGTCGGAAGAAGTTTTAGGGTTTTAAAAGGAAAAAAAAAGTACAAGATATACCTTTATCGGTGAAATCTCGAATTGAACTCATGTCAAATGATATTGAGGAGCAACTTGTTTCAAGAATTAAAATAATCGCTTTGTAGTGTGATCAATCCACTGACATTTCTAATTGTTCTCAACATAATCCAAAACAACTATCGATTTCGCAGGAACTGGGAACCACATCAAAAGGCATCGACGTCATGAACATAATAACTGAAAATTTTCCGAAGTATGACATTATGTGGGAAAAGTTTGCCGGTTTCTCTACGGATGGCGCTCCAGCGATGTTATGATCACGTTCCGGTCTAGCGACGTTAATCAAACAGAGGAATCCGTCAGCATTAACATCGCATAGTAACCCTCATTGCTAGGCGTTAGCGTCCAAGACTCTTCCTAAAAGTGGTGAATGTTATCAAAAGCAGTACTTTAAATTCACGCCTTTTTTAAAAAGTGTGCATTTAAATGGACTCCGACAATGAGAACATTCACACAGTTCGTTGCTTGTCGAAAGGTCACACGCTTGAAATATTATACGAGCTCAGAGGAGAGATTGAGTTGTTTCTAGATGAGAAAAATTCAAAGATTTACTGGAATAGTTTTCTAAAATGACATCCCAGATGCATTTGGCTTTACTGAAAATTAAAAACATGCGTGTAGCTTTGAGCAAAAATATCACTCCAAGAATTCAAAATATTGTACAGAAGATGCAAGCTCAAAAATTTCATTGATGCAGGCTGAATTATCTACTAAAAATTATATGTTTTCAATAACTACAACACTGTTAATTAATGTTACTTTTGAATTTTACGATTACTTATGTTACACGTTTCGATTAAAGATTATTTTTAGATTGATACAGTATGTTTTTTAACCTTGTGGCCCCTGCTAATAATAACGAAATCACACTGGTTCCTGGTCAAAAAACAGGTTCGGAACCGCTGTCTAAAGTAATAATAAACTTGAGTGTACTGCAACCTATAATTTAAAGGTGGTACTGATATATTTTTGTATTTAAAACTTGAGATTTATTGAAAAAATTTCAGTTTACAATAAGGGACTATGTTTTTTTACACTGAAGTAAATGGCTTAGATACATATATGGGTTTTAAAGTTGACATACGGCTCTCAATACATTCTATGTGCTGTTAGTACATAGAGTAGTTATAGTGGCAGTTGAGGCCTTACCCAGAATTGTCAATTCAACCTTCTACTACGTTTTATGATTGTGCTATTTAAGTCAGCTGCTTACCACTTGCGATTAGAATGTAGATGGAAGTAATGCCACAATGTTACATTACAATTAAAAATATGTTTAACATGCGTTTTATAATACTGTGAACATCATACCTACGCCATTTATGAAATTATTAACATATTTAAAGTTAGTTTTATTTCAATATAACAAAAAGTTACAGAAACAATGTATAATAAATAACATTATAAATATTAATGCACCAAAAGTAGTGAGATACCTATTTAGATTGTTTTCAAAATAACTAGTCATAAGTTATATTATATTGTTAAACTTATATGTAGCATAAAGATTGATGTAACATATTGCTAGATTAAATCATATCCAAAGTTATTATCTAATAACTTATTCTTTATATACTAAATAAACATGTCATCAACTAGAACAGAAAGCTCATAATGCAGTATCAAATATAAAGTTTAATCTGAAATATAACCCTCCGTTTTATATTTGAAACACATATAACAAATTGTGCAAACTATCATTAATTCACTAAAATTATTCATCTACTTAAATGTAGAATCTATCTAATAATCTCTTGCACCATTGATATTAACTATATTTACGGTGTTATTTCATCACGTTCTTATTTTAAATTATAATTTAGTGGAGTGACAATGTGTTCTTACACGGTTTTTAAAAGTTTCTTTAAATAACATTATCTCAATAAATGTTTACCTAAATTCACATAAACAGCTAAAAATTGAGCGGGATGCTGGATTAATAGAACCAATCATCTTGAACGCCCAATTAAGTGCTGTGATTACAACCAATATAGTGTATATGCGATCTATATTTCAAAACTACATGAAGAAGTGTATCCATTTTACAGAATATTAATCATGACCATACAAGTACGTCTGTCGAGCTAGTCCCCCCCCCCCCAACCATGTGAAAATAAAAAAACAAATACATGAAAATTGCGATCTACTTATGAGCTTTTATGTTTCGCAAATTAAACATTTTGGGCTCGTCATACTAAGGAGGAATCTAAAAATTTCAGTGGCAGGGGGAGCGAGTCCACCCCGAATCATTTTTTGCGGTAGAATTAGGAGCTATTTATGAACTTTTAAGATAATATAACTTCGATTTTTTGAGCTCATCGTTTTAACCCCAAAACAAGCCTTGAAATAATTTAACACAAGTGAAAACTACACTAAAATTGAAAAAGTAACTCTTTTGCAGGTAAATATCGTTTATTGATTAAAGAGCTCTCAAAAAGCGTATTTCGATTTTTGACCCGCAGTCCCTTTACGGTAAAACTACCCCTCGTCTTCCGCGGCACAAGAGAGAACAATGCTTAATGAAAAAATTTAACTATTTTGTAGGTAATTATGGTTTATCGATTTATGAGCTCTCAAGATACGTCTATTTTGATTATTGAGCTGCAACCCGTTTACGGTAAAACCACCTCTCGTCTCTCCACCACACAAGAGAAAGCTTTTGTTTAAAATGAAAGAAATTGAATATTTTGTATTAACTGTTTTATAATTAAATAATTTATATTATTAGTGATTGTTACAGGTTATAAGTTTGTAAAATGGTTACTTTTTTTTCCATCTAAGTCTACTTAAGATGAAGTCACATGCGAGGAAAATGCGGGGTGATTATTTTTATAAAAGAGTTTTAATTTAATAATCAAACATGTATTTTCTAAGCTCGTATATCGACAAACAACAGTCGCAAAATAAATTCATTTACTGTATAGTATTGTGCTGGAAAGATTTTATTGTAAACGAATTGCAGTTCAATGATTAAAATGCACGTATTTTGTTCATAAACAATTTTTCTTTAATAAATCATAGTATGCAACTCAAGAATCATTTCAAATCATAAATTTAAAATAAAATTAAATTAATTGCACAATGTTTTGATATATCTTGATAAATTTTTTTATATATTCTTTTTATAAATTATATTTTCATGTATTAAATAAGTATTACTATATGATCTATGAAAGCAAATATTAAATACTACACAAGGTGTCCTAGGAGTTCATATCCAAAACTTGGGAGATAGATGTAATCATTTTAAGACAAAACTTTCATATAAATGTAAGTTGCCGAAGTACAGGGTGCCAAAGTTACAAAAAAAAAAGAGTTGATTTTTGATATATCTCGAAAAAAAGCATTTTTCTTATTCTTGGTTTAATAAATATAATAAAGTACATTGGTTTTAGCTTATTACTACGTTTTTATTATGTACAGTGTAGTAGAACGCAAGGGGCAATACAACCTTTTAATTCCTAATTTCTACGCCAATGGAGTAAATTGAATTTTTGTATTAAAATATAAAACCTTGATGTGTTTCAGATAAAAAAGGTGCACTTTGTCTACATCGATAACTTTACAGTTTCTAAAATATTTGCATTTTTAGGTACTTACTGCCAACTGCTTAGGCAGCTTATTAACTTTGATACCCTGTATCTCGAAAACGAAGCACTATTGGACTTACTTTTATATGAAAGTTCTGTGTTAAAATGATTAGATCTATCAATTCTTGAAGTTACGTGTATTCTTCGCGACACACTGATTTTCACGTTTTGATGTTGATAATAAATACCTAAAAATGCAAGTTATCTTAGAAACTATAAAACTTATCGATTTAGACAGAGTTTCCTTTTTTTATCTGAAAAACATCAACATTTCGTATTTTAATAAAAAAATCCAATTTACTCCACTGGCGTAGAAATTAGGGATTAAAAGGTTGCTCTACCCCTTGCGTTCTACGCCACTGTACATAATAAAAACGTATGAATAAGCTAAAACCGATGTACTTTATATCTCTATTTATTACACTAAGAATGAGAAAAATATCTTTTTTCGTTTTCGAGATATTTAAAAAATCAACATTTTTTTGGAACTTTGACACCCTGTGTCTTTTTTATTATCAACATTTTATTAAAGCAAGTTGCCTCAGATCGTAATATTTTGAGACCGAGAATCTTACATTTCACTTTGGACCATTACTTACGGACCACCCCGTATACATACTTACACAGACACGCGCGCGCACGCACCCACCCACACACATACGCACCCACGCACGCACGATTATGCTGATAACATATGCGAAAATAAAGAACTACCTCCTTGTTACATCCGTATAGATGTTATAAAAAATACGCAAACTTTTTAAAAATCACACGTTTACGCGTCAACACGTTTTATTAACAAGTATCAGTCAATTAATATTAGCGCGTGATATAGAAGAAGAATATATCATTTGTTATTTTAACTATTGCTGTTAATGAAACATAATGAAATAATCCCGAAGGAGCACCTACGAAATTTAAAAACAGAAATTAAAATGTTTATTGACAAGCGAAACATTAAGCGATGCAAAAAGTTATGCAACTAATAAAGGCGCGTCGCGAAAATGTTTCGCTTCGTATATACCTGGTACTCACCCCGAAACTTGTTTCGCGAGTATGTTTCGTCGTAAGCCACTCGTCAGTCGGTATTTATACTCGAATCAGAGAGCCTCGCTCTCCGTGTTTCTTGCAGTGTAAACGTTCAAGTGTTTCGCGCCAAACCAGGAGGACAGCATCCGCCTCATGGAACTTTACGCAAAGTATCGATTTTTATGGGATGCCACAGATAAGGTTCACCATAACCGCATGAAGAGAGAGGATGCTTGGAAGGAAATGAGTGGAAAAATGCAGCACCCTGTCCCTATCTTAAAGGCGAAAATGAAAACCTTGATGGGCTCCTATACGAGTGAGAAGTCTAGGGACAAAAGAGCAGAGTCACTGGATCCGGTATGTGAATTTTTATTATTTTATGCTTTGTATTATTATTTACTTGTATGTATGTTTGACCTTTTGTAGTGTCACTCATGCATACTAGTACCATACAAGATAACCCATTTAAATTTTTCTTATATAAATACACTAAAATAAACTTACTATTTATATATGATTCTAAATAGTTCGCCTACAAATGCTTTGATTTTTTGGTTGATAAAGACATCCCAAGGGAAACTGTGAATACCGGTAGTGAGGTAAATGAATTCCTAATATTGGTCCTGCCACGGCAACGGGTGATTCAAAATAAAATGTTTAGTTAAATGCAAACGGACGTCTTTGAGCTGTGCGGATGTCCTTCGAAACTTCCAGGAGGTGTGTACGTTTCGTGTGAAGTACGTTTGTGTACAAAGTTATGTAAATAAATGGTTGCTAAAGTAACTTTTGTTGCTATTTCTGATTCCACAAGTACAGGTTTTCTCAATACACGAAATACTCAACTCATTATCCGAAACGCATTCCCCACGACGCGGCGAGCTATAGAATGACGGTAATTAAATACACGTTCCGGTGAACGTTCCTCGGGATTACCCTCAAATGGTTTCATCGTGTACTTACTTAAAGCAAACGCTTTGTCACCTACTACGTAATATGGTACTTGCATAGAATATGGAACTTGCAAGACTTCTGGGCGAGGAATATTTAATTCTCGTCTCTCGAATTTATGTGTACAATGTCATATTTTTGAATACACCACCATCCGATATCCGCCCTTGACATCCTACATCAGCATAGATAAAATTGTAGTCTGCGTCGACTATTGCAAATAGCACAATGCTAAAAGCTTTTTATAGTTGTAGTATTCAGTCCCTGAATTAATAGGTGCTTTTCATCCATAGCCCCGATGGCCACTTTCTGAAGCCACTCTTCTGAGGCAGATGGTACCTGAAACCATAACAAAATATTTTTTTAACCTCGGACCGAAAAGAATTACTTAACAGTTGTTTGTTTGTTTTGTTTCAGAAACACTACGAAACAGAAGTTCCTGTAACTTCGCCTTCGGTCACCCCCGCAGTTAATACATCTGAAACTACTACATTTGAAACTACTACATCTGAAACTACTACATCTGCAACTACTACATCGGCAGCTACTCCATCTGCGACCACGTAGCAGCAGAGGTTACAAGAGACTACCTTTCCTGCTCCAAATGCTAGCAGGAGACAGTGAACTGGCATCAAACGTAAGGCAGCTGAGCGAGAGTCAGACTCAAATATGATGCATGACGCTATGCGCACGTCAACCGAGCCTTCGCTAATATTATATTTGAAGCAGACACGGGAATGTATTCTGCTTTTTCATCATTTGGCTATGGTTTACATCCCACACAGTTCGCCCTCTGCGTCGTCTAATTGATTGATTATAGGAGCTAAACGTCCACTTTTCCATCAAACACTCTCCATACACCATCAGATACCTCGGAAAATATCATTCCAGAAGTCGATATAGAATCTGTCATTTTTCTTCTCAAGAAATGTAACAAAATTATATAAAAAAGAATGAGTTCTTTTACCTTTACATATTCCTGAAGTGAGTTAACCAAAGCATCGCAAACTTCTGGAATAACTTGATATTGTGCTTTTCGATATTCAGAAGAGGTATTGCAGGCTACTATAGAAATCTCCCGTGGCAAGAAATCTCAAGCAGACAGTCAATCTCTCTTTTACAGTGATATGAACTGTTCAAAGTCTTCTGTGGTCATCCGAGTAAAGTTTCGAATTGTATCTTCACAAGATTCCGCTGTCATATCCCTAAGGAGTCTGTTTCCATATTGAAATCACCGACGAAATATTTCTTTCGACCACCATCAACGAATTATTTTATTTCTTTTGCTTTTCTTTCTCAATACAATCATCATTATAACTGCAAATGCTGCACTCGGAGTAACAACCAGCATGCTTGTCTCGCGTAAACTGGCGGCTCATCTCGTTTTCGCTTGTCAACTTGAAACTTGAGTTTCTCCCCGTATAAACAGTTAGGCCGAGGCAGCGACTAGCGAAACATTTTCGCGAAACTGTTGCGCGAAACAATTTCGCGTAATCTAAACGCGTTTTAATGATGAAGAACTTAAGATGAAGAGTTAAATATAAATAATAATTCAGTTACAGTACGTCGATATTTAATACATAAAAATATAATTTATAAAAAGAATATATGAAAAGATTTATCAAGATATGCCTAAACATTGTGCACTTAATTTAATTTAATTTTCAATTTATGATTTGAAAATATTCTGAACAAAATACGTGTATTTTAATTATTGAACTGCAATTCCTTTACAATAAAACTAGTCCCAAACCTTTCCAACAGAAACTATTTTCGACTAATTATCGTTTATCGCTTTACGAGCTTAGGAAATACATGCAAGTTTATTATTAAACTGTTATATTAATCAATCAGAGAACTATACTTAAGAATTAAGAATTTCTTTCAGTTTAAGTAACGCTCTCTCTCTCGTGTGATGGACAGACGAGAGGTGGTTTACCGTAGAAGGGTTGCAGCTCAATAATCAAAATAGACGTATGTCGACAGCTCATAAATCGATAAAAAATAATTACCTACAAAAAGTTAAATTTATTTATTTTAAGCATAGTTCTTCCTTGTGCCGGGGAAACGAGGGGTAGTTTTACCGTAAAGGGGTTGCGGGTCAAAAATTAAAAAACGTATTTTGAGAGCTCTTAAATCAATAAACGATATTTACCTGCAGAAGAGTTACTTCTTCAATTTTAGTGTAGTTCTCACTTGGGTTAATTTTTTATTCCTCCCTAGAAATTATTTAAAGGGTTGTTTTTGGGTTAAAACGATGAGCTCAAAAATCCAAATTATATCATTTTAAAAGCTCACAAATAGCTCCTAATTCTGCCATACAGAACGATTCAATATTTGTATTTGTAAGGATGGGGGGCACTGACAATTTTAAATTCCTCCCTAGTATAACGAGCTCAAAATTTTTGATTGGTGGAATATAAAAGCTCATACCTAGCTCGTAGTTTTCATAGATGTTTTTAGAAGGTGGGGGGCTAGCTCGACAGACGTCATAAAATTATAACATGTAATAAATTTTGGACATTAAAATTCATACTAAAACAATAGATTCAGGTTAATATATATATATATATATATATATATATATATATATATATATATATATTACGTAATGGAGAATTTACATATATATAGTTGAGTTTCGTTATTCGTGTGTTACGTATATAAGAGTAGAAAAAAGGTATTAACCTAACTAAACTTAAGCTATGTAAAAATCACTTGTACAATCTACTAACTTGTGAATATATATGCACGTATAACATAACAGTTTAAAGAAAATTAAACATTTTTAGTTTGGTAACACTAAAGTAGTTGTGTTCACTGAGTTAACCTCTATCTTTAATTTGGTATGAAGAACGTCAAAAAATTATTAACTGTATGGCGAAGATTAGCATTGTAAAATGGATAAACTTTTTTAATGTGATTACAAATTATTATTAATTTTATTAAATACATAAATAAAAAGTTTACCTCGAGTAGGATTTGAACCTACGACCTGTACTTTGCAAAGTACAGGTCGTAGGTTCAAATCCTCTATCTTTAATTTGGTATGAAGAACGTCAAAAAATTATTAACTATATGGCGAAGGTTAACATAGTAAAATGGATAAACTTTTTTAATGTGGTTACAAATTATTATTAATTTTATTCAATACATAAATAAAAAGTTTACCTCGAGTAGGATTTGAACCTACGACCTGTACTTTGCAAAGTACAGGTCGTAGGTTCAAATCCTACTTGAGGTAAACTTTTATTTATGTATTTAATAAAATTAATAATAATTTTAATTACATATTTACCTTTGAACTTATTCGTTCATAACAAAAACTTGTAATAATTTTTTAATGTGGTTTTGAAGTACACATATATATATATATATATATATATATATATATATACTCTAATTATTGGTTGTAGTAAAAGCACTTAACTGGGAGTCCTAGTCCTATTAATCCATAATCTACTTCTAGTTTTATGTATTGTAATTTTAAGGAAACATATATTGATATTGTTATGTAAAAGAAACTTTCAAACACCAATAAATTGTAATTTTAATTTTAGAAAACAAGATATATAATCGATGGTGTCTGTGAATACTTTTATACACTTCTACGTCTAGTGGATAAATAATGTTAGTGAACTAATGACTGCTTGTACGGATTTGCCAATATGTTTTAAAATAGAAAACGGAAACGTATGAAGTAACGAATATGGTTTGTTTTAAAACTATGTAAATTGTATATGAAACATATTTAGTTAATAAAAAATAGGTTATTAGATAATAACTTTGGATATGATCTAATCCATACCTTATACTTTACAACAACAAGTTCATTTAGCTTATGACGTTAGTTCATTTTCAAAAGATGAAAATAAACAAATTCTACATATTTGTATGCATTGATTATTTATGTTATTCATTAAATATTGTTTCTGAAACTGTTTGTTTTATTAATTGAAATAAAACTAACTTTATAATAATTTTATAAATAAGGTAGGTACTACATTCACAGTACTTATTAAAGAATGCATATTTAACGTTATTTTAATTCTAATCTAGTAAGATACTCATCAGACTTAGGTTATTTTAACTTGCGGTATTACTTGTGTTACCATTCTAATCGATGCAGTTAGTGATCTGCTGACTTTTAAAGCACATACAGGTCATAAAAAAATCATTGATAATTCTGTGTTTAATAAAGACTCAACTGCCACTACATATAGTACAGAATTGATTGAAAGTGGCAAATTTGAAAGTACTATTTATGATTAGGAAGCTTCGCCACAGACATCAAAACTCACAAGTGTATCTACGCCATTTACTTCAGTGGTAAGAAACACAGTCTATTATCGTGACCACCAACAAGAAATTATGCAAAACTTTTTTCCACTCCCTAGTATAAAAAAATTTTTTTTTTTAGAAAAAACAACGAAACACGTTCAATTTCGTTTTGCTTTTTCTATAGAATGCAATTTTGTGATTTCTATGTTTTACCTGTTCGGGAGCGGAAAGATCTTTTTTCGGGAAAAATCTTTTAATGTGAATATTGTATTTAAAGATAAAGCACGTAGTGATTACATACAAAATATTGTACATTTTGCAGATAATTTTATAATAAATCAAAACAAAGGAACAAATGCAAAAGCTTTAAACTCACTCAAAGCAAGTTTCAACAGCACCCTCATGTTAAAATTTTCGTAACCTAATTTATATTAAAAATTACTTCTATTTATTAATTATTAAATGTAAGGTTTCCTACTAAATTTTTTTTATAGAAAAAGTTATCTAAAATTGAATTATCTCCAAAAAAGATGCCTTCACATTTTATTATAAACTTTACAGTTTTTCAGTTATTCACAAAAATCAATTAAGGGACTCTTTGTTTTTTTAGGGCTTATTTATTTCCTTATGACAAGAAAATTTTATCGTATTTACATATTTTTATTTAACTGTAACGGTTTTTGACTTAGTCTCGAAATGCCTTCTGAAAAATACCTTTATTTGTAAACCGATTTTAAGCAAAGCTTGAAAGGACGAAGACATTTCAGTAATAACTGAGTGCGTAATTCTACAAAAATCGAATACGTATTGCTTAAGTCGCAGAGGCTACAGACATCAAATCGGAATTGGTTTAAAAATGCTGAAAACCTGTCAATCCGATGAAATCTCGACATTTTTTCAAGAAAACAATACTTTACTTACAGTTTTGCACATCAGAAAGTAAAAAACAAACGACATAGAGTGAATTGAATTAGTTTCGGCACACAAAGTACACACCGTAGACAACGGTGCGTAAGTACTAACCGGTTACTATCTCTCCAAACAAAAATACCAAGATGAAAAGATCGCTCCATAATAAAAAATAGCTTTTAGTGACAAGCTTGTATCATGCATTAATCAATATTATTATAAAGTTTCAAAGAGATCATAGTTCTCCTGTGTATTGTACAGTAAACGGAATTCGTTATAAGCTTTTTTGCATTCCCATATGTTTTATTAATAAGTTTCAATTAATCAAGAATTAAATCACTATACTTCATTCAAAATTTTTTCCAACGCCGGGGTCAATACCCAATTAATAATGTTAATTGATAATATTCAATTAAGAAAAATTTAATTAGTTCTTTCTTCCAGTTTATAGACACTTTCTTTTCCTATATTTCTTATTAATTACAGTTTTTTATTATTTTCAGCTACACATTTTGTTTTATTATAATACCACATAAAATGATACAATTATTTGTTTGCACTTCCTAAAGTACTCTTATTAGGAATATTTATTTCCATTTCAACCATTTCGCATTATTTACATACATTCAATTTATTTCTGATCAGTCATCCAGTCAAACAGCAAAAATCTTTCGATCACCTTAATTGGCGTTCGATATTTCTGGCGTTACAGTATCTCGGCGAGCCGCTGAAGTTTTTTTTATTAAATTAGGGTTTTCATATTCAAGTTCCGTTGCACGTCATAATTTATTTACACGCAACATTGCCAAACCTTATTTGGGACAGTTAACTATCAGTAAAACAACACCAATGTGATGACTTTTAAATGTACAACGAAATGGCAATGATAAATGAAAGACTAAATAAGCAATAAAAAATAAAAATGCAATCGATTAACGAGAAACGTTAACCAAAAATGAACTGTCAAACGTGAGTTGAGTTCTATACTGACATCGATGGACGGAGTTCAATTTGGTTCTGCCAACTGTTTTGACTAAAATAAAGTAATCCATGTGTTGTGCATTCTTTGGTAATAGTCATAAACTTGATCGGGATTAGTAACCTCTTGGTAACTACAGCATACACGCATGCACGCATCCAGCCACCCACACACCAACTCATTCACACTAAGTCACACACTCACAACCAACCCACGCCCACGCACATCCATGCACGCATCCACACCCGCACGCACACAAACACACACCCACACGCGCGCACAAGCATACACACGCACATACACTTACTTACCTACCGCCCAAACAGACTTTCAATATTTTTTAGTTATTTTGTATACTCCACCGAATATAAAAGAGTAATCAATTCTATAAAACCATGATAAGCAAGAAGTTCCAGTAGTTTAGAACCATTACGACAAAAAACCGTCAAATACGGAGAAAATGCTATCTAAACTATGTTATATGAAGAGGTAAATTGGGAAAATTGTGATACATATTTATTTTTCCGTGGAATATGCAATTGTGTTTAAATGTGTGGAGGAAGAAATGTGAAATATTTTAGTGGTTCATATGTTCAATTTAAACCAGGTGTTCATTAGTATAGTCTGATGCAAATTGATGTTACACTGTGTGTGTGTGTATATATATATATATATATATATATATATATATATATATATATATATATATATATATATAATATAGTGTTTCAAAACAACATGGCATTATTTGAAGTATGTGTTCTATAACTCAAAATAAACAAAACAGTTCATATAAACATATCTCTAAAATTAGTTTATTCCCCAGATACTCAAAGTGAAAAATGGCGCTGTTCGGTATGTTTTTCTGGTATAAAATAAAGAAATTCATATTAACATATGCCTTAAATTGATTTAATTAATGAACAATAGATTTCTGTCAGATCAAGGTGGTCATTTAAACTGTCCGTTTTCACCAACCCATATGTAACCATATGTTGTGTTTAGTCAGTGAAATATGAGCATAGTAAGTTGGAGCAGCGGCTTGCATAAACCACACCCTCTGCATTTCGCAAAAAAATACAAGTAAGGTATTCTTGAGGGCCAACGTGTTAAAAAAAAGGGCCGATGAGATTGTCGCCAAAACCACCACACCAGACATTTAATGAAAAGGTATGTTGGTAATGTGTAGTAGCAATCGTATGAGGGCTATCATCGGCCCAAATTTGGATATTTCGAAAATTAGTAATTCCATTTCTCGTAAAGCAAGATTCATCGGTAATCATCAGGGAGTTCAGCAAGTTAGGATCTCGTGTGAGTATATAAGTAAACGACGGTGAAGGAAATATCTGGTACCTGTAGTAGGAGGTAACTTATTCACTTTCACGAAGACGCATAGAACTAGTAAAACAAATGACAAACTTACACAAGCAGAGTTTAATACGAATTGACAGATTTTTTATCACCTGTCAAACAAACAAGCGATATGCGTATGCCTTCACGGTTACTTGATCTTTCACCTTCAATATCGTAGTAATAAATTAATTCTATACATATGTTTGTATGGGCGGTTTTTTTTTTATTTTGGGTTAGAGAATATATACTTCAAATAGTGTAGTGCAATTCCGAAACTCACTGGGTAATGTGATCTACATTATTGGTGTTGATAAAATAAGAACTGTTTTACAGATTTTTATGTCCATATGAGTGGTACATTGGGATTTAACCTGTATGTTTTCTGATAAATCAATAAAACTCTCTATAACTTTTTTGTTTAAAAATATTTTCTGCGCAACTTTTTGTGTCAAATAAAGATCGGTATTTAGATATTAATTACAAGTTTTCGATTATTCACAAGCATCATTAAGTTTGGTATTTTTATGGACGCCATTGTGGATTTTATATCGACTAAAAAGCACTTAACTTTTCCGTAGTAATACAACGCGTACGTAGCATGGGTTGAATTTTCTGCTACTGTTTCGCAAGCTATAACATCGATTATTATTCAAATCACGAGTTGCATTTGACTAGAGAATATAATTAATTAAATAATTTGTTTATTTATTACAATTACAATACGTTGAACATTGGTGCAACTTTGGTATACAATATCGGGTTGATGTAGCGACATGGTTAGGGCTGAAATTGCGACATTCCCTTCGTAATTTGTTTGTACATTTGTCGTCGACGCGGACGTGTAATCTCTCATAGAATTTACAATTGCTTAGTGACGCGTTACAGAGGTGGATATGCTACTATGATCAGTACATTTTCTATTAAACGTATCCAATCCAATTTTTTAGCCGTTTCCTTCATCCAAAATGATAATTTATTCATTCATGTTGTAAACGTCTGTCGAGCTAGATCTTGTAAAAATAAGAAAACTTGTTAGCTATTTATGAATTTTTATATTCCCCAAATTAAAAATTGTACTAGGGAGGAATTTAAACATTTCAGTGGGGCGGGGGGGGGGGGCTGAATCGAAGGCGAATCAGCCCCCTCCTCCCCAACCATTACAAATAAAAATATTGAATCGTTCTTTGAGGCAGAATTAGGTGCTATTTATGAGATTTTAAAATAATATAATTTCGATTTTTGAGCTCGTCGTTTTAACCCCAAAACAACCCTTGAAACAATTTAACTCAAGTGATAGCTACACTAAAATTGAAAAAGTAACTTTTGCAGGTAAATATTGTTTATTGATTTAAGAGCTTTCAAAATACAAATTTTGATTTTTGACGCACAACCCATTGAAGATGAAGAGTTAAATATAAATAATAATTCAGTTACAGTAAATCGTTATTTAATATATAAAATACAAAAAAATATAATTTATGAAAAGAATATATAAAAAAGCTCGTCGAAATGTGCCAAAACATTGTGAAATTAATTTTATTTTAAATTTATGATTTGAAAACATTTTGAGTTGCATACTTTGATTTATTAAAAAAAATTGTTTATGAACAAAATACGTGTATTATTGAACCGCAATTCCTTTACAATAAAACTTGTTTCAAATCTTTCCAACACAACAAAAACTATACTTAAAGTAAAAGAATTTATTTTGCGTCTAAACATTGTTTATCGATTTACGAGCTTAGAAAATAAAAGTGTTTGGTTATTGAGTTAAAACTATTTTATAAAAAGAATCACTCCGCATTTTCTTTTCACATCAGAGAGCTATATGAAAAAAATATATTATATTATATAACTACTTTGCAAACCTATAACAAGCACTAATAATATAAAATATTTAATTATAGAACAGTTAATATTTTTACTTGTAAGGGATGAAGGGGGACTGAGTCGACGTCGATTCAGCCCCCACTGAAATTTTTTAATTCCTCCCTAGAAATTATTTATAGGCTTGTCTTAGGATTAAAACGATGAGCTCAAAAATCAAAATTATATTATTTTAAAAGGTCATAAATTACTCCTAATTTTGTCGCAAAGAACGATTCAATATTTTTATTTGTAAGAGTTGGAGGGGGGGATGAGTCGACATCGATTCAGCCCCCACTAAAAATTTTATATTCCTTGCTAGTGTGACGACCTCAAAATTTTTAATCTGCGGAATATAAAAGCTCATCAATAGGGATAGCTGACAGCTGTGTGTTTTAGACGCCAGTTAGAATTTTCCGTTAAGGAGTGGTCTATTGGTGTATTTTTGGGACGCATTACCGAGTTGGTAGCGTAGTGGTGACACGACCTGCTTAGAATTCGGGAGGTAATGGGTTTGATTCCCGTTACTGTCTACCTTGTATGAGGTTTTTTCAGGAGGTTTTCCTCATACACATGTAGCGGCATGGTCACTACGTATATGCACACCATGTGTGGCTACTTAGGCGAATGCTGGGGTAGTATTTTTCCCTTCAGAATCCTAACTCCGTTCCATCCGTTCCTATCCTGACCACACCCATATTTAATCCCACCGTGCATATGTACGTAATGTATGCATGTATGCTGGGAATCCACGATTGTGGCTGAAAGACTTCGGAGAGTTCGAGCAGCCCGCCCTTCCCCTTGGGGAGGGAATGAAATACGTGGCTGTTTCCTTTCCTTTTTTCCTGGGACGCATTTCCAATAATGTGAAATTACCCGCACTGGCCATACATATTTATTGTCCTCGCCAGGAGTGTTTACCGCTACGTCATTAATTTACGAATTTAGCTATCCAATTTGTTTATACTGTCTTCTCATATAAAACAGTGAACTAAATAAGGATGGTGAACATTCGTAGTGCATTTGACGAAATTGACATGCGGTATTGAATAAGCAAATGTAATAGAAAGAGTAAACCTATATACGCGAAATCAATTTGTTTTATATGTATATGAATTTAATTCTCATTTGACTAATACTACATAACCTCCATTTGTTTGTTTATCCTTTGACTGTTTCCACATTTCCTACATTTACTTCTTTTAATCATCATTTATTACACACTTTAAATAAGTTTTTTTCAGAACTACTCCCTTTGCTATTCATTTGCGCCTTTCTTATTGTACATTCACTTTTTTAATCATTCCACTTTAAATCAATTCTTTTCAGAACTATCCCCTTTGTTATTCATTTGCGCCTTTCTTAGTATTCATTTAATCTCTGCCATCCTAATGTCCGCACAGGGTAAAACCTTGCAGATACAAGCACATCAGTTCCATGTTAAATTTACTGCAGTATTTCGAGATGGAGAAAGAAAACGGGGTCTCCTGATATCAGTATCTGCTATCCAAGAAGTAAGTATAACAATAAGTGTGTATATCTTTTTTCATTACAATCACGAAATTACCGCATGTTGCAAGCGCGTTGGGTATATCTGAGAAGACGGTGAGAGTGAGAAATATCAAGTCTCGAAATGTATCTAACCCTGTTTTAACAAGTCCGGATAAAAAACGACCACGCAAAAAAACAAAATCTGACGATTTACCTGAAACATCCAAAATGGGCATAAGGAATACGTTATACAATATGTATGCACAAAGTTACATAACAATGTTTTACACATGTTTGACATACTAATTTATTTACAGAAAAACATGTCACAGTTGCAAGTTGAAATGCAGAAACTCATACCATTCAATGATAGTTGAAAAGCTACCAACTTCATCCTGGACAAAAGGCAATATGGTTTCCTGGTTAACACAGAATCACATCAGTCACGATCCCACACTCTTCAAAATCGAGCTGTATGGTCTAATTACGTCACTTCAATTCAAATACAAAAAAAAGCACGAAGTAGATGAAATAATAAGAAGCTACGGACACGAAGTATTAAGATTACCACCATATCACTGTGAGCTTAATGTGATAGAATTGGTATGGGCACACGCAAAGGGATATTATGACAAGCATATTGGACGAGATGGCTATAAAGATGAGAACGTAATTGCTATGTGGAACGAAGCTTTACAGCAATGTGATGAAACCGTATGGGATAATTGTGTGCGACATACTGAAAAAACAATAAAGCAATGGAATAAACGAGCGAAATGTTGGACATCACAGTTGACGAACTGGTTGTTAACATCGGAAACTATTCTGAAAGCTCGGATATAGATAGTGACTCCGATTAGAAAGTTTTACACTTTAAAAAGCATGTTTCTACAATGTACAATTAGTAATATAAGTGTGTTAGTTCATATTTAATACAATTTCTATTAGTAATGTATTTCAATAATGTAAGAAGGATATATTTTGTGGTAAAATGCTTCTCAATATGTTAATTCACACTTTCCCATAGTTCCACATTAAATGTCGTACGAATAATAGTTCCATTTTATTTAGGCACGTACTTAACATCCATTTTGTGTATTAATGTTACCATCTTATTGTGGGTCATCATTGCTACTGAATTCGTATCAACAATCAGAAACTATGATTATGAAACGTAGTAGCCTTGCGAGGTGTAAATAGTGCAGCTCGAAAGTTGTTCCATGCAAATTGTTTAACCGATAAATATAATTCTCTAATCAATTGTATGAATGTTTATCAGCAACTTACAACACAACCATTCTCATGTTTTTATAATACCGCTGCAATTATTAAATGTTTACATTTTGTTGAAAATTGCAATGTTTGTAGGTTATAACACTTATAACCTACATAACCTTCAGGCTGTAAAAATAACGTACCAAACACCTTTTAGATTTCAAGGATATTGTTTTTCAACCGTTATCATTACGATAATCAACGTTCTCTAATTTTTACAAAATAAATCATAATAAATAATTGTGTTTTGGAATACTTCAGCTTTAAATTGTACTCAATCCGTCTTATGGAGTCTTAGTTCGGTCAGTTTTAAAATGGAACGTTGTAGCAGATGCGGCTTCATTTCCTCCCCTGGCTAGTTCTTTGCAGCTAACAGCTCAATAACATCAAACGGGTTAAACTGGAAGATATAATCAATGAAGAACTTTTCTTGTAAGGTTTTAGCCACACCATTCCATAGTGTCTTTATTACGCTCTCTTCGTAGTGCGCACCATCTTGGTGCCTCACATTCACAGCGTAGTTATTCAAAATTAATACCAACTCTGAAATACTTGTATTTTCATTATGTAATTTTTGTTGTCGAAAAATTGACGCCATTGACTTTACTTATTAACTGTAAGTATTGTAGGGCACAGACTTTTCTATAAGTTTTATTATTTCCTCTTCCTGGACATTTCCCCAGTGTTCCAAATCGATTTCTATTTTACTAGACGTTAAAAATAACATCGTTTCTTAACCGACGTATATTGGTCAATACTGACAAATTAATTTTGTTAGCGACAGACCACAATAAATTATTGTCACTCATAATATCACTAGTGCTTAGATTATTTCCGGAAATTTTTTTGAGGTCACGAATATTTAAGTACGAGTGTGATTCGGTAAGGAAAATTTCCCGCCAAAATTATAAATAAAAGTGTAATACAATTGAACCGACAGCTTGACATAAAATCCCTGACAGAATATGAAATTATAAAGAAGGCTGTGCTTGCTAATTTACATTTACAATTCTGTCACATTTGACACTAATCGTAGCATTGTTTAGTTAGTGCAAACGCGTACAGGTGAAAGAATTAACAGTGTTTTAAAATGTCTCGCTGGCGTGAAGAGAGTCGGCAAACTATTAGAGAAGAAATTCAACATTTAATACCAGTGAATACAATAGATGAGTCTGTAGCGCTGGTACAACTAGCGAATATTTTGGAAGACTGCGCATTTGACATGAAAAAGAAAAATAGTGGGACGGTTGTGAAAGTGATGTAGAATACAGCGAAGCAGCTGCAATAAATGTATTACGAAAAATATAAAATTACGTTTAATCCATTTTCCGATATTCAATTTACTATCGCAAGAGCTGCTCGAGATGCTAAGCGAAGAAAATTGCAAATTGACTCTTTAAAAAGAAAAGCTAGCGTCGCGCTGAATGGCACTGTAAGTTTTTTCATATTGTGTCGCACGAACTAGCATGGAGGGGGGTGGGGGATTTCTGCTTGCGTTGACTTTTTCAAAGAAGAAACAGACAACTTGGTAAATTTAACAGGTCGTATATAATATAACCCGATCTTCTCTAAATCCACACAGAGTGATTCCAAAAAACTCACAGATAGCAAATGCTTGGTAAGGAATTCAAATGTGCCCGGTCCGTTTATTCAAAAAGTTGATGGAAAAAAGAGTAAATTATATTAAAACCAACAAGTTGTTTTTAGCTCCTAATCCAACATGGAACCAAAGAATAACCCAGTTGGAAGGAATACCGTAAGTTTTGGCTTAAATCGGCAGCTTCTGACATTGGGATTAATACAAAAAAAATCAAAGTAACTAACCATTCTGCAAGAGCTACGGCTGTCTCAAACTTGGCAAACGAGGGAATTGGGGAACAACAGCTGATTAAAATTACTGGCACGCTAATAGCCAGTCAATCCAGACATATTTACATTTAGACGTAGAATATCATCAAAAGATGATTAATGCCCTACGAAACACTATGTCTACTACAATCAAACAAGCATGCCAAAGCGAGCACACCTCAATAGAATGTAATACTAAAACGGAGAATATCGAAGTTTTAACCACTAGTTCAACTGTTAATAATAACTGTATTTTTAATATTAATACTTATAACAATTGATTTTATTTGTAAAAGATGTTTCCCGAATTAATCTTCTGTGTTTTCATGAAATTAATTCAATAAAGAATAAATTATCAATTTCTGTTAACTGAAATATGGTACAGTTGAAATTATGAGAGGATTCCGATATCGGATTAGCGCTTTTATTCAAGCACTACGGTCGGACATGCAACTTTGTCGTTTTTACACGTTATATGACGAACACGGAAAGAAATGTGTTGTGCATAACCCCCCGGGTGGTGAACTAAAACCAACACTGTACTTTAAAACGTAGGTCCAATTTAAGTACATGCATTAGAAGAAGATGCAAATGTGCATCGGCATGTCTTTACGTAAATGACAAATATTCGCTTAAAATGATTTACACAGCGGTACTTTTTTTACTCATATCGTTTTGAAAATGTCACAAACTTAACTAAATGACATTGAATAATTCTCATTTATTCAAAATATGCCTAAATAATTACATTATGACGATATAAACAATTAAGCTCCTAAAAGTACCTAAACAATTAAAAAATAATTTCTGATCAGCCCGAATACCACATAAAGTATTATGATACAAAGTATATAAGATCGTTTTACTAATTGCTTATTAGAAATTGTTTTCAATTGGTTAGGTACTTCTAGGAACTTAATTGTTTATACCGTCATAATGAATTTGTTTGGGCACATTTTCAATAAATGAGAATTATTCAATTTGCTTTAATTAAATTAAATTTTTGTTATGAACGAATAAGTTCAAAGGTAAATATGTAATTAAAAATTATTATTGATTTTATTAAATACATAAATAAAAAGTTTACCTCGAGTAGGCTTTGAACCTACGACTTGTACTTTGCATAACAAAAACTTATAATAATTTAATATTAGTCAAGTTGCTTTGGGATGTGCGAATCCTTGCGATATTGCAGGCTCACATTCCATTAATATAAGTAATTTGATTGTAATCTCATTATCTTTTGAATTGACATCCGTTCTACATACATCAAGACAAAATTTACATCAATTGGGGCTTGAACCTTGATGGCGCAGTTGGTTAGCGCGGTACTCTAGCAAAGTACAGGTCGTAGGTTCAAATCCTACTCGAGGTAAACTTTTTATTTATGTATTTAATAAAATTAATAATAATTTTTAATTGCTTTAGTTAAGTTTCTAACATTTTAAAAACGATATAAGTAAAAAAAAGTACCGCTGTATAAATAATAATTGAGCCATTTATGTAAAGACAGTGTCTATGCACATTTGCAACTTCTTCTAACGCATGTTCTTACATTGAACCTACGTTTTAAAGTACAGTGTTGGAATTAGTTCATCACTCGCAGGGTTATACGCAACAAATTTCTTTCCATCTTCGTCATATAACATGTGTACAAACGACAAAGTTCTATATTCGACCGTAGTACTTGCATAAAAGCTCTAATCCGACATCGGAATTCTCTCATAATTTCAACTTTAGTGATCAATTTTTATTTTTGCATATACAGGGTGGCGCATTAGTGTGACAAAGTCCAATATCTCCTTTATTTAAAGAGATACAAAAAAAAAAAAATTAAATAGAAAAGTTGTAAGATATGTTCTGGTGCATATTCCAAAAATATTTTTAATTATACAGGGTAGATCATAAAAGCTTAGAAGTAATTTAAATTTTTTTTTTAAATAGAAAACCCTATATATTATTACATATTTAGATTCTACATACAATTTTAGACACATTTTATGTGTAATGTCCTATACCTAAGTCTAACCGTTTTTGACAAATTTCAAATTTTTTGTCAAAAATGACGTTTGCAGGCCAAAACATAAGTGGAAATCTTTTCTAAACGAAGCCTTTATCAATTAGTTATGGTTGGTTGCCTTGGAAAAGGGGACCTACTCTAATGGGCTGTATTGATATTTTTGTAATACATTCATACAGGGTGATCAAAAATGGATAATAAAAAGTAGATTCAAAAAAACCTATGAAGTCATTTTTTTTAATGGAAGCCCCCTATTTTTTTAATTCTATCTTATTTAGCATTAAAAATAAGGGTGACTTTGTATAAGTGTATATTTCAAAAAAATGTAGTTTTTGAAATAATGACAATTTAACATTTTTTTATTGTAAAAAGGCTATACGGCTTTCAAGTTTTGTCCAAGAAAGTGCGTTAAATAAATTACAAATTAGTAAATCTATTGTCTAATTTATCATTTCAAGAACTTGACTTAAAGCTGGCAAAAATGCTCTTTCTTTAATAGTTACAAATAGTGACAAAATAAAAACTACCAGCTTTAGTTAAACACATTAGTAAAATATAGTTTGGAAATATGTATACCAATTTATTTTTTCAAATAATGTACTTTATTAAAATTGGTAGAAACGTATGTTTCAGAAGTAATTTCAAGCGATGTTAATAAAATTAAAAAGCACACAACGTTAAATAAAATAAGCATTACCAACTTTAGTTACATAAGTTAGTAAAATAGAGTAGTGTAACATTCCAATATTTATCATTTTCACATCATTTGATTTTACTAACGTTGGTAGATATAAAATTTTCAGGAACTAATTTGAAGCAATGTTAAAAAAATTAAAAATACTATGTTACTTTAAATAAAATAGTAATTGCCAGCCTAAGTTACATAAATTATTAAAATATAGTTTAGTAATGCCTATTCCAGTTGATGACTTTTAAGTTCTCTTATTTTATTAAAGTTGGTAGAAATGTATTTTTCAGAAACTAGTTTGAATCGTTAATAATTTTAAAATACTCGTAATAGGCACATTAAATAAAAAAAACAAATTACAAATTTTATTTAAAAACTTGGCAGAAGTGTATTTTTATTACAATTTTTAATATGATTACAAAGTATAAACCCGCTGCCAAATTATCTGCCATAATGCTTTCTCATATATGTAAATAATAACTTCAAAGCTGAATTTGAGTAATATCGGTTTTTAAACCATTTTTGATCCGCCATTTTGAACTTTTTAATTTTGACAAATGATTTATTCTTAGCGATCTTAAAACCCCTAATACCCGACTTTCAAAAAAATTTTGCACCCTAAAAACGGTGCGCCACTGGCAGTTTTTAAAATGTTCTTACTTAGATAATGTTTTACAAGTTAACAAAGTTGCAAAATTGATCATTAGCCCACAATACCTGAACTTTAGTCATATCGGATTTTAAACATGATAATCCCCATTTTTGATCCGCCATTTTGAATTTATTAATTTTGACATATGATTTATACTTAGCGATCTTAAAAACACCCAACACCCGACTTCAAAAAATCTGTTGATAGATTAAATAAACACGATAATCCCCATTTTTCATCTGCCATTTTGAATTTTTAAATTTTGACAAATGATTTATACTTACTGATCTTAAAAACCCCGCAATACTCGATTGCGGTTGATAAATTAAAAATTCCCTATTTTGTACCCTAAAAACGGCGCGCCACTGGTTATTATATATGTTTTTATTTTGATATTAAAGTAAAAAAGTATTAGTATGCTTATCGCGCACACCCACACGCAGACAATCAGACACGAGATTTTCTTTTCTAAAAATGTGTTTCTATAGTTGTTTAGGCCACAAAACGTCCAGAAATGTAAAACAGTGTTTGAAAATTTAAACCGATTACATAGAAAGCAATATGTGTATACTTTATTTAGGGTGGCTTATTTGAGGTATTTTTGTTTACTACTACTATGACAACCGCTTGAATTGTCAAATATGTCTTAAAATAATATGAATGTGTATTAAAAAGTTGTATAATAGTATATTAAAAAACAAGTTTCGTAAGACCCAATCTTGAAGCACGAATTTAAGTTTAAAAAAACGAGTTTTTCAAAGAATGAATGCTTATAAAACACATTTTTTATGTTATGCTTTGTAATTTTCCTTTTTATGCCGTTTTTAAACAAAAATATTTACTTTAGTTGATTTAGGGAATTTTGTGGCGGTTGGTAATGTTTTAATTTTAAAAGTGAAAATTTGATCTAGTCGCCTTTTGTTTATCCGAATTTGCTCATATCAAAGTTTTCCACTTGACGCATTTGAAAGAGCGCCATGCATGAAATTTGCGCTGAAATGACTTGAGCGAAGTCAAAAAGTGTCATCCAATACTAACATACTTATCCAATTTAATGAAAAGTTATGGGCAAGAATTATCAAAAAATGGTTTGTTTAAGAAAATTCAAGAGGCCCCCGATGTCTGCTAAATATTTAAATATTCCGTAATTTTTTCTCTAGCTCTTACCGTTTAAAAGATATAAGCCCAAATGTTAAAAAAAATAATAACCCAAAAATCACATTAACTTGACAAGATCTGCATGAGATTTTCCCAGTCGCTATCAATTTAATCAAGTAAACCATGTGAATTATTTTGTTCACATTTGCCAACATAAATGTCTATGATATTTAAAGAAAATTAAGAAAACAAAGACATATAAATACAAAAGAACATCAATTATATTTAAAAATATCAAAACTGTTGAAAAAATAATAAACATTTATAATAGGTTCTCAATGTGATTATTACCTACTCTTTGCCGTTTAAAAGATATAAGCCCAAATAAAATCACTATCTACAGCAACTTTATCAAGTAGGTCGTTACCAACACACATTCTGTAACTGTCAGTGTATTTGTCTGAGAGTATGTGTATGTATCATTTAATAGTTATTATTGCATCATCAAAGACAATAATTACATAATAACATATATGAAAAGGTAGATGTGCTACTGATATATGGTGAAGCCCAAAAGAATGCTGTGAGGGCTGTTCAATTATACAGAGAAAAGTATCCCAATCGGCTCATTCCAGACCGCAAAATGTTTGCTCGTTTGGAGCAAAATTTAAGAAGAAATGAAGATGCATTTTTTCAAAAAGGGAGAGCAATTACGCCAAGAATAATGAACACACCGTCGCTTAAGTGTTAGAGTATTTTGAGAGGAATCCAAGAAATTCAATTAGAGAAGCTTGCAGAACCTTGAATTTAAAACTAACCTCGGTCCAACGAATTTTAAAAAGAAATGGGTACCATGATTATAAACTACATAATTTGGAGCAAGTGAGACATGCGCATATGGAAAGGAGGCTCAATTTCATTGCTCAAATAGCCGTTCACCAAAAAATTGCCTATCATAGAATTGTTCAACATATTCGCTTTGTCAGCAACGGGAAGCCAAATAGAAAAAATTAATACTACTGGTCAGTGTAAAACCCACATTACGTAAATCAAGGCCACTTCGGTATAAATGTATGGTGTGGCCACATTGGAATATTTTTATGAGGGAGTATTAGACAGTCACACTTATTTGGTTGCTTGAAAATATACCATTGCAGTTAAGAAGGTATCTTTGGTTTCAACATGACGGAGCTCCCACACATAAAGCTTTAATTGTAAAACAATATTTAGACAATACCTTTGGTGATATGTGGATTGGGATAAATGGACAAACGCCTTGGCTGGCAAAGTCTCCAGACCTTAGTCCGCTAGATTTTTTTGTGGGGCTTCCTCAAAAATGAGGTTTATAAGAGTCCATCCCAAAATGTTGAACATTTAATAGAAAAAATCAATATTGCATGTAACATTATTACTGGTGATATGATAAGGAAAGCTATTGAACGAGAGGTTCCCCATAGATTAGATTTATGTTCAATAGTAGGTGGTAATCACATAGAAAACATATTGTAAATGTTTATTATTTATTCAACAGTTTTGATATTTTTAAATATAATTGATGTTCTTATGTATTTATATGTGCTTGTTTAAATATTATAGACATTTATGTTGGCAAATGTGAACAAAATAATTCACATGGTTTACTTGACTAAATTGATAGCGACTGGGAAAATTTCATGTAGATCTTGTCAAGCTAATGTGATTTTTGGCTTATTATTTTGGGTTTATACCTTTTAAACGGTAATAGATAGAGAAAAAAAATTTAAACAAAAAATATCAAGAAAAATATAGGTTTTACAAAACCGTAACTGCTAAAAGTTTACTTTTTACAGAAAAATGGAGCTTACTTATTCGAATTTTGATTCCTCGCTCAGATTTTTTAATATTATTTTTCCTTGGGTTTTCGTAGGCATTGGGCGTCGAGTTTGAAACACCCTGTACATTTAGGAATTTCAAATAAAAAAAAACTTAAATTCAATAAAATTGATTTAAAGTATTACATATACGTCGTAAAACATTAGACATCTTGCAAGCATTACGGATTTATCCTTTTATTCACCGTTAAAGTTTGTATTTTCTATTTTTTTTTTCATAAACTCTAATATGACATTTACGGATTTTAATATTTATGCATTTCTTAATTGTCAAAAACATTTCCAGTGTAATTTCGCCTAGGCTACCCAGCAAGAGAAATATTTTTCGTTACCATAGTAACGTTTCGTAATAACAACATTTGATTGGCCATAAAATAAAGGCGTGAAATTTTCTCCGTAATATAATAGACACGTAACTAAAAAAGGAAGCATTCGAGGTTGAGGTCTCGAACTGTAAAGATCAACTTTAGACAAGCCAGTCTATTTGAAAAAGAAAGATACCGTCGTTTTTACCGATGGAGCCGAACGACAACAGGCGCCGCTACCAGCAGTACCTGGAGGAGATGGAAGCCCGGGGGCTGTCGCCGATGGCTGCCCAGGAGTTGCAGGAGCTACGGACACCGCGAGCGATACCGTCACTGCTCGATCTTACGTTCGAGAGAGCGAGCAGTGACGCGCCACCTGCCGCCACCGCACAGAAGAGGAGAAGGCCGAAGAAGACACCACCGCCCGCAGAAGACGTCGCCCCGCCAGCCGAGGCAACAACAGGAGCAGCACCGCCGCCGCAAGCCGCCGCCGTCGAAGACAGAAGAAGTGAAGACCCCCGTCCTGGATCCACCAGCCCCGATGACTTCGTGGCGCAGAAGAAGAGGCCGAAGAAGGCGACCGTCCGCCCGCCTACGCCGCCACCGACGAGCAACGTGTTCCACGCCCTGGAGCAGTACACGGACACCGCCACAGCGATGGAGCAGACCGCCGCAGCAGAGACCAGGGAGAAAGTACCTCCGGTAATCCTTCGTCAGAGGGAGAACTGGGTTGCTTTCTCCCGCGAACTCGACCGGAAGAAGATCGCCTTCACCAGGGCCAAGGCGACCTTCGAGGGAATCCGGATACAGCCTGCCTCACTCCAGGACCGAGACAGGCTGATGAGGTATCTCGATAAGTGTGGTACACCGTACCACACCTATCAGGCAAGGAGCGAGCGTCTTGCCAAGGTAGTAATACGTGGCTTGCCCGTAGAGCTATCCGAAGCGGATGTAAGCTCCGATTTGACGACGCAAGGAATTAACACAGTTTCTTGTTTCAGGATGAAACAGCGAGGCCAAGCGATCCCCCTGGTTTTGGTACACCTACCGAGCGAGGAGGACAAGAAGAGGATTCGGGAGGTGAAGCACGTCGCCCGCCTCCGAGTGACCGTCGAGGACTTGAGGCGGAAATCCGACATCGGGCAGTGTCACCGGTGTCAAGGTTTCCGTCATGCACAGCGTTGCTGCAGGGCGGCAGCACGCTGTGTGAAGTGCGCCGGTGATCACCACAGCAGTCAATGCACTTTACCCCGTACCGACTGGGCTAAGTGCGTTAACTGCGGTGGGGACCACCCCGCAAGCTACCGTGGATGCCCGAAGTTCCCTCGACCTCCGCAGCGGAAGAAGACGGAAGGACCGCAGAGACCGAAGAGGACACCGCAGACAGCGGCGTCGTCTTCAACTCGGACCGGCGTCAGTTACGCCCGTGTGACGGCAGGTGCGGTTGAGAAAGCCGAAGTACCGAGAGCGGCTCCTGCCGGTCCCGATACCACGCCTACTCAGCCCGCCTTAGGGTTCAACGCCATATTGGGCCTCCTCGGAGGTCTCAATATGGAGAAGGCCCTACCTGTTATCCGAAAGGTTGCAGCGGCACTCGCACAGGCGAAAACTGCGACTGACCTGTGGGGAGTGATCCTCACGCACGGTCAGGAGATGGTTACCCTTTTCGGGTAAACATACAAAGGTCCGACGCGAAGATTGACGCCCAAGGTTAAGTATAAAGTATCAACTATTATTTATTATGTTCTGTTCTAACATTACAGCTTTTCCAATAGCGCTTCACGCTTTGGAATTCTAATCCGACAACCGTACTGGAGTAACCCTAATACTACAGTACGACTTACTATGCGTTATACTGATACTTGTTTCTTCCTATTACAGATTAACCTGGGCATCAACAACAACAGCCACATCACGAGACACCCGACCACAGGACATCCATCTACACAAACATCACCCACAACAATCAACTCCCACCGCCAACCACAACAACACTCGCAACACGGTGTCAACGGACATCACAGAAAATCTACAACCACCAACAATATACAACCCAGTGCTGAAGGAGGAGAAGATTATCAAAGCTGCACACCACAAACACACCTACACTTGTTATACATTATTTATATTTTGTTTATAACATGTTATATATATTATTGTTAAAACCTTTAAATCAATATACGTCTTTATTATTATTATTATTAAAAAAGGAAGAAAGTATGCGGTTTCATTAATTATTATGAATGAATTATATTCTCAATGATATAACATGTCAGAGTTATAAAATAAAATTTTGTTCTATAAAGTTATTCAGATACGAAAAATAAAATGGCGCGTACATAGATAAAGTTAATCTGTTCATCTAACATTTGCCTATAGTTTCTTTAACTTTCTGGATAAGTTGATTATTTTTCTTCCTAGTTCCACGTCGTATTAACCACGGATAAATATCATTTCATTTAATTCACGATTATTCATGAATTAAATCTAGCTGATTCATTTAAACCGATTTGCATGAGTTTATACAAAGCGTTACAATAATAAATGCAGCAAACAATAGCTCGTTTGTTGTTTTGAGGAACACAAAAACATACAAAAAAGAAACTGTGAATAATACACATAATTAGAAAATGTTAAAATTTTACGTAATACTAATACAAATTTCTGTATAATGTACATACATAATCATTTTAAACTATACGTCTCAAAACACTAAGTATAAAAACAAAAAATGAAAAAAATCACCCGTGTTTACCATTTGAATGCCACTGATAATCAAATTTTCACACTATCAATCAAGCTTAAAAAAATTCACGTATAATAAAGTAATCAATTACTCTAAATTCTCAAATTAAAACACTCACTCCACATGATACCTTTACCGTAATTCTGTAAGAAAACCTTATCACGTTATCAATCATTCCTACCTATTTCGAGACATGTTAAGACAATTCCTATATTTTATTATAGTAGATTTAGTTAACATATTAATCTTAGCATTCATAGTGTCTTCTTTACTATAATAGAAGCGGTTTCATACCTACACATTTTTCAGTGTCTGTCAAACCCTTTAACAGCACGTCATACATTTTAAATTTCGAAAATTTAGGTATCTTATCCGTAAAAATTTGAACCAATTTTGCTAGTTTAACTAAATGTTCGCTTCAGTTAAATAGTATTTAAATACCAAATATTTTATTTATACAATTGAAGTGTTCATGCATGAATTTTGGGAAATCCCAATATTCTTTCAGCCTCAGTGACTTTCGGAAAATCCGTAAAATTGCAAAATCTTTACCTTGGAATATCCTAGCATCAAAACGTTACGACGTGCAAACGTTAGACGTAACCACAATTTCGAAATTGCTATTGATTTATTTTTATTACTATTTTCCGACCACATAAATAAGGAAATATAAAGGAAATAGCGCACATATGCAAACAAACTAGTAACATATTGACACATATATAGACAATTTTTAAAAAGTTCTTATAATGTAATGAAGCAATCGCATTGATTGATAGCATTTTAAAAATGAATATGAAATGTATCAAACCCATCACATTCGGAAAAACTCCAAATTAATACCCTTACTAAAATTGATCACATTTTATCGTCGTTAATTAATACATTTAAAAATATTTTAATGTATTCATAGTTTCAGAATTAATTTCAGGAAATAATTAATAAGACTAATTGTCTCAAAATTTTATATGTACAAATACTCTGATAAAGATGTTAATGAGGTTTTTATAACAAAACAAATTTCCCTAGAATAATGAAATGTTACTGATATACGAAGTAACAATTATTCAATTACTTTTTTCTTTACCCGTACAATTTTACAATCTGCTGATTAAAGAAGCCATTGTGAATTTAAAAATTCCAACATATTTGATAATTAAACAAAAACAATAAAGAACGGAAGTAGTATATAACACCTTTCAAGGTGATTTACAGGAGAGCACAGTGTTTAACATACCTTAATTTGTACCCCATTGAATCAAGACCAACCAAATTGGTCCAAAGAACCAAAAGGCGTAATTGTAATTACACAATAAAGTAAAACATTTTCAAAATTCGCGCAAAAACCAGATACTTTTCCTGTCTTGCTAATTTTCATTTGTTAAAGTGATTTATTTTCATTTAATGCTAAAAACCAGTTAAATCGGTTAAAACTTAATTGTTGCCAAGCTTTGGCTATTTTATCATTTTTGAAACAAAATTATTCATAAATAAAGGGTATGGATATAACTGTTCCCATTTATGACCAGAATCGTTAGACAATAAAATTTAGTTTTTCTGGCTCTCTCGCCCGACGAAATGAATGTGAATAAATAATTTAAAGTTACGGTATCTTTGAGCCCAAACGATGACCAACACCTTAACCATAACATTTAGTTCTTGTTCAACAAAGTAACGCGTTTGGCCGTGCCCCCAACGAAATTGGGGAATAGTTGTTGGCTCTACTGCTTTTCTGAAATTTAGACATCGTAAAGTTTGATAATTGCACTAATCTTCTAAAAGTATGTTTAAACTACTAAATCTATTACGTACTATCTCGTACCGGACTGCATAAATAATCTCTTCATTCACGCGAGAACAAAGAACAAATTGTACGAGTTCTAGGACGTTAAATTTATATATATATATATATATATATATATATATATATATATATATATATATATATATATATACATGTAAATGGAATATTTTCAATAAAAAAAGGATGAAAGACATTAACGTATGTCGTGAAACATAAGAAAATCTAATTGCCAACTCTTCAAAACATTATATAATGCTTAGCTAGTATTTCAGTATAATGAAGAGGCAATTTTTGTAATTTAATCTGTTGTCCAAAAGAAGTTTTGAGAATTTTTACTGAAGTCCGTAGAGGGACTATAGCTGTTTAGTTTGGTGTCCGCTTGTGTTTCTATAGTTTTACAATGAAATAGAGAATTTAATAGAACGAGATACAGCAATGTTAAAATATCAAAAATTTCGCGGAAATGTTGATTGCCCTTTCGTAAAAATTCAGTAGCATCCTGTTAGTTCAGTAGTATGCGCAGTGAACTTTTGCGATATTATAAATAGTTTTGAGTTAGATTCAGTAATTTTGAACGATGTGGTGGCATAGCGTCAATTCATATATGAAACATACATAACATATAACCTTCACGCCATTTCCTTGCGGGGTAGGCAAATCAATCCCCGCCTCTCTATTTTTCATTCACAATCTTTGTCCATGCTTTCCTATCTCTACATAACTCTCTTTATTCCGCAAGATTCATACATTGTCTCTGACATGTCCTTTTATTTTTCTTTCTTTCTTTTATCATACATTCTACTACATTCAGCAATGTCTTACGCGGCCTATCAGTCCCGGTCTTATCTCTAACCTCACCCACATATATTTGCTTCGTTAATCTTGCGTTGTTCACCCTCTCAATGTGACCAAACCAACGTAATGTACTACTTTTATATCTATCCATCATCATCTTTTCCTCGCCACACTCCGTCATTATAACACTCATTATTTATCTTATCCTTTCTCGTTTTACCACATGCGCTTCTCAGGGTTCTCATACCCACGGCATTTATTCTTTTTTCGTGCTTTTTTTATTCATAGAAAGTCTTTTTTCGTATCTATCTTGGGTAATTTTTGTCTGGAAACTAATCTGGCTCGTATTAGCCCATCCCTGGGAGTAGGCCCACAAACTACAGCCCACGCTTCTGTTACAATTTTTATATGTCGCTCGACAGCTTGCGTTTGGCAGGGGTATTTTAAAACTTCATATTCTTCCGGAACATTTAAAATCATTTCCTTAAGTTCTGCTTCCTTTATGTGCTCTGTAATAACTACGGACTGCCAGTCAATCATTTCAAAATATTCTTCACATTTAAAGTTAACGTTTGTCACGTTAAACTCTCGAATATCGTTTTCTAATTCTGAATTCGAAGTATGACTTTTTAGAATGAGACGTAAAGCCAATTCACGTATGTGCTTACGATTGTCAGCTAACATAGCAATTAGCAAGTTTTCCAGGTGAGCAAAATAACTATTTCTTTAGATAACTGGGTAAATTATATTTTTTATTTTATCCGGTAGAAGTCGAGAACATTCTATTATATGAAATAAGTGTTTTGACTCGTATATGCATGACAACTTGGTTTTAATTAAAAACCAGCTAGTAGCACACACTTTAAGAATGTATTCCGCTAAGTCTTAGTGATTATGATGGGTTTAGAGTAGCAACGTATAGTCTTAACCTATTGGCTGGAGTCAACCATCTAGAATGCGATATCTTTCCTGTTTGTTTTTCTGCTAATTGTGAGGATATACTACCGCATCCAATTACTTGGCACATCTGGTACAGATATTTCTTGTCCGTACTAAGGTCTTCATAGTCTATAGGTGGTAATTCAACATTAATTTTTTGAAAACTCATAAATGGCATCTGCTCACATTTATCTAGAAGCTTTCCTCTATTTCCTGTAAATCCTCTAGGATCTTTGGTTTTGCCATCTAGTTGCTGCATGAGATGTCGGAGTGGAAACTCATTAGCATGAAGTAAACATACAAACCATTGAATTGGCTTCTTCAAAGAAGTCTCGATCTGCCTAATAACACCATTCTTTTCTCCTGTATTAACAACAGTCCCATCATAACCTACAGCGACAATCTGATCTATATTTTCTTCTAGCAGGTCTTTAGAAAATTTACAATACCAGTTTCAATATTATTAGCACTACCAGATGTTGGAGAAATATGGCCCAAGTGTTTAGAACCTGGTTCAGCTATTATTACAATGTGCTCTTCGGTAATAATTTTTGTGCGATTAGCTGATTCTCCTTTCTCAACTGTAAGAGTTCTGTCTTTTCTCCCATCAAAGTAAATTGCTGAAATTGCCAAGTTTTTATTATCCGTCTCTGTACTAAAAAGATGCGTTCGGCATCTTTTTTTTTGCTCTTGTTATTTTAGATCTATCTACAATTTTTTATGTACCTTCAGCTATACCTATTAATACAAAATCATTTAAAACAGCATTCACAATCAAAGAAACTGATCTGTCCGACACGCCACTTCTACCGCATGCTTCTGCTGAATTATTGAGAACTACCCGATTGTACTGATTCTTTGATGTTTTTGACGTTGACGGTTGGTTTGATTCTAATATGTTTGACGTATCAATTTGATCAATATTTTCTTCAAAATTAAATTCACAGTACATTTTATCATTATTTTTCTCATTTTCACTTTTATCAGTATTAGTTTCAGTATCTTCAATGATGTTTGTTAACGAACCGTTTTGTAAACCCATTTTCTCTAGCATCTCCATTTTGTACTTTTTCAATATCTCAGTTTTTCTTTCCCATGTTTTAAAATTTTTCTTCGTGATTTTAGTATCTATATCTCCTATACCCATTTTTCTTGTAGTTCTTTGATCAATTAAAAATTGTTATTTACATTTTGGTACTGTTATTTTACAGTCACATTTAGTAAAGCCGTAACATTTGCAAGAAGATATATCGAATAATTTAAGGCTATCCTTCCGAAACACTTCGATTTTCTCAAGACATTTTTTATTATATTTTGATTTCGTATTCTTTTTTAATGCTTTATATTTCTCATTGTAATCTTTTATCCTTTTTAATATCCTTTCATCAGAAATTGTTGGTAAAGATGCCCTTTCCCATACATTTTTTATTTGAGCTAAAAGTCTGCATGCAATATCAGAAACACTGGGATCTTTATTAGTATCTTTCTTTAAAAGATCTCGCTACCACAAATATCTTCTCATGATGTCGAAATATGTTGAAAGCACATTAACACTAAGTTCACAAGATGTTCCAAATACATCGTCTTTTGTTCGCGTTTTTGGCATTTTGAAATATATCCCAAAAACACTAATATTAAACGCAGGAATTACACTGCGCGTCGTATGCAGAAGCAAATCACTAGCTAACTGCGCCACAGTCCATTTATAGATTAAGCGCGATTAATTCCAACCGTAAGACAAGGTCATCCCCTCCCCCGAAAGAAGCAAGTTAGTATTCGTAAACTCCGCTAAATTAGGTCAAATATAACTTTTAATTTTGAAAATGCAATATAACAGATCTATTTAATTACTAACAAATATAATTTCGAAATACAGTTAAATTAATACAGTATTTTATCAATTGTTTTTGATGGGGTTTAGGAATCTGAATTCGACAACTTTTACACTTTTTAACCTCAAACAAGACCTCTTACCACCTTAGGCAATTATAGACCTAGTTGATACTTATACGAAAATGCACATTTTAAACCACCACGCATTCGTGATTTAAAGAAAAAGTTTAATCGCTCCACCTTAATACCCATGTCTCACTTCCATACAGTACTGACGGGACAAACACGTCATTATAGATTGCTCGTTTCGCAGCTAGGCCCGTGCTTTCGTTTGTCATTATTGTCTACATACTTCCAATCACTTTCCTTCCAGCATTGACCCTTCGTTCAATCTCGCCATCCATTGTACCATCAGCAGTAAACATTCTACCCACTTATACCAATTAGTCCACTTGTTCCACAATTTCATCTTGCAGAGTAAATACTCTCCTTTCCACCTTCCCGATTGAACACCACAATCTTAGTTTTGTTCACGTTTACCTTTCGGTAAAGATCAGTTTGTAGCTCATCCGTAATGTCACAGACAAAGAAAAAAAATTTATAAATGTATACATGTAAAAAAAATAGGATTAATTCTAGTAAAATAAACAATTATTATTTTTCTCAAAAATGCAAGTCTTGTAATACCTTCAAAAAACTTTATCTACTCGTAAATATAGCTTGGTGTGGGTAGATATATATATATATATATATATATATATATATATATATATATATATATATATATATGGAGAGAGAGAGAGGGAAGTGAGAGAGGGGGGCAGTCAAATTAATACGCCTTTATTCGTATTCTTCTACGCATTGGTCTAATATTTAAAACCAAATTTTGACATAAGAACCAAAAGTTTAAGAAAATTACCGTAGTCTAAAGCTAAACTGCTTCCGCATCTTTGGTTCCTCGGTAACTTAAGCTTCGGCTACGTTTCTTGCAGATTCGGTTTTTGAAACAATCTGGAGTATATATCCTTGGAGTGAGAATGCATTACGAATGCATCCGTACAGCTTTGATGCCGCTTTGTAGATTCGTGTTCCGAAAATTGTTCATACAAATCACTTTTGCGATAGGTACCATAAGTAAAAGGATTATCTTCATTAATTGGTGTGAACGTTAAGTACAACTACAGTAAAACAGCGTCTTATCTTTACATCAAGACACCCAGATTATTTTTTTTAATTTTTCTAAAATACGCTTTAGATGTATTAACGGACATAGTCATGGTTTGGATCAGGATGTTTTGGGTGATCCAGATCCTTTGGTTTCGACAAGGGAATTTGGTAAAGATTCGGCATTGACTTGTTTCCTTGCCTGCATTGTATACACTTTCTTCTCTTTTCGTTTAGTAACAGATTCACAGTTTCTAATTCCTAACTCTTTCCTTGTTCTCATGAGTGTTAGGAATATTAGGATTTTGATTTTTTTCTTACTCTTTTCCGATTGGGAGATATTGTAGTATTTTTTAGAAGATTGTGGCTGATGGAGTGTGGAAAGCTCGAGCAGCCCGCCCTCCCCTTCGGGAGAGGCTTTCCTTTTCCTATAAAGACGAGTAAGGGCCTTGCCTCTAATAAATCTAAAAAATAATAGGTGTATGTATTTAATTACGTATTTTTGCAATGTTCTAATAACTATAAATGTGCAAATTGACTTGTATTCTTTGTTTTTTATTACATTGTGTTTTTAATTTTGGCATTTTGTTTGTAAATTTTTTTAACGTGCTCATTAAAATGTTTAACACAATTGATTCTCTTTCATTTTGAAGTAAACTATAGGATTTACTAACGTGGTTGGAGTCTGTAAATCCTCCAAGGCAGTAAATCCGCTTTAGTGCTGTATCAAACACAACTCTGGTGACAATCGGAGAAAAAAAAGGTATAATGATAAAACTTCTAGTTGAAATGCTGTTACGGTGCAGTACTTCTAGCGCAGGTGCATTTACTTTTACTAACTTCGATGTTATGATACTGTGTATGCGACCCGGTAAGTACTTCATATAGTAACCGGTATAATTTCGGAAAATTTTTATTATTTATGAATTTATCAGATTTTTTAATTTTCCATAAAATAAAAAAGTGTCTTACCGAAACTACAACATTCTTTTGAATATACACATGGATTCAATATCATGTGGAAAAATGAAGAATTAAAACATCCCTGAATACATACACCGCCTTCTATTCGAAAACATTCACATTTAATAAAAGCCGCCCGATTTATGACTGAAAGAAATTTTCATAATCACAAATACCGTATATTGAACCTATCTTTCATACTTCGCATATGAGAAATTGGAATGGTAATCTTAAAAATGTAGTTATAAAACTGTGTGAAAATGCAATGGATTCCAAGCAATAAAGATATATTTTATAGTTAATTTCCATTACGAATATAAACACAATAAAATAATTCCGTTTGTGTTACTATATTAAAGTTCACATACTTACTACACTAAAATTATAAAACACGTTAATTTGCAATTATTTTAAGCATTAACCTTGAAATGCTTTTCACTCTCTTTTGTCAAAAATTAATGTTTGATCTTCGGAATATTCACTTACGTATCAATTGGTATGCACAAATGTCATTTAAAATGTATAAATGTATAAATAAATGCATTGCACCGTGAATTACATAAAAGGAAAACAATAACTATAAACTAAACAATCAGATATTCAAATAGTAGAAGTAATGTTTACAAGATACAAACCAACGAAAACGTGGCGACATTTTAGGTAGTTATTTTCTGTATAAAATATAGAGTTTGTGAAAAAACAAAGCCCAGTCGTTGCAGTCGAATTTTCGATAGAATCTCAAAATGATTTGGATCTAACTGATTTTTTTTTAATAGGTTCAGAAAATTGTGTAGATTGATATTCTGAAAAGTTCTCCAACCTAGCGCCATCGGGAATATCAATATAAAATTCAAAAACTGTATTTTTCCACGTGTTTGGCGTTAATTTCGGAAATAAGTCGCTTTATGATAAAATCAAAAATATTTTCGGAAAGAGGGGCTATTTTTACGTAAAAAAGATCTCTACAGTTATTTTTCCAAATCCCATAGTTTCATGTCATTTTGGAAACATATTTTGTATATTTTTATTAAGAATACATGTATCTTAAGTAAAAAAAAGTAAACATAAGTAAATATCAAAAACTTATTTTTTAATGCGCCTCTGTACTCGTTCTCATTACATCATTTCCATTTTCTCTTGTTATACTATTACTATGGCTCTCATCATTGTCATTCTCACCTTCTATTTCGGTTGCTTCTATGGGAAAATTTTTACATGTATCCGCACAACAACCTTTTCAAATATACTACAGGTATAAATAAATATCTTTCGTAGTCTGATTTACATATGAAAAACTATTTCCGTTTACGTTTTGGGTACTCACCATTGTAAATTTCACTAATATTATTTCTCAACGGTCACAATTTACCAAGATTAATATTAACTCAAGTGTTGATTTCGACTTCGAAAGGCAGCAGACGACGCGTTTTGTTAATCCGTGAGTTTTCGAATTTATGCAGTGTGTCGCATTTAACATGAACACACCCCTATATTTTCGCTATTTTAAGGAGTATAGAGTTAAATTTTTGCACAGTCATACAGATTCACGAGTCACATGTTTTAAGGTGCTCATCTTAAATGTAAACTGTAAACCTAGCCTACTACGACCTCGCAAACTGGGCCAATTGTCGATATTTTGCTTCGCGGTGGAGAAAAAAAGTTATCGTGAAAAGTTGTTTAGAATTAAATTTTTATCCCTAATATTACCGAGTTTCATAAAAAATTCACATTTTTTAATTTTGTTGGTATTTTTGAGCTACACGATTGCAAGATTGCTTTTCAATTTAATAGAGTCCACTGAAAACAAAAAGTTTATTAAAAGTTTCATGAAAAAATTCGGATTTTTAATTATTCCAGTATTTTTGCAGCCAAGTCTATACACTGTTACAAGTTTGCTTTTAAATTTAATAGTGTCATGAAAAACAAAAATTTTATTAAAAAATATATCAATCTGGCAGAACGTGGAGTTTATTGTATAAAGTTCTAGCTCATGATTATAAAATGCGCTTGAATTTAAGAAAAAGTTTGCTTTTCAATTTAATAGTGTCATGGAAAACAAAAATGTTATTAAAAGAAATGCCAATCTAGCAAAATGTTGAGTTTATTGTGTAAACTTCTGGTTCATGATTATAAAATGCGCTTGATTTAAGAGAAAAAATCGAAATAATTCGATTATTTGACGATTTTGCTCGTAGCAGCAGAGACATTACTGCAGAGTTTAACTTAAGACATCCACTACGAGTTTCCATTCGACATGGAACTGCAACCGCCGTACATAATCTTTTCATTGAAACTGACAAAATACATCAGAATGGTCAACCTCGTCGAATACACCCGCATCCTGAAGATAACGATATATTGGCAGCAAATCGAGGAAATCAATGCAATGAGCGTTCGAGATTTAGCGTCTCTACGGAATATTAACAAGGATCAAATTAGAATATGTGCCGTTCACCATCAAATCAAGCATACTTTGAAAGAAGTTCATGATAATAAAAGATTAGACTATTGTTAAAGTACTCAAGTTAATTTTTTAGATGACTGGAATTTTTTTCTGAATAAAATTATGTTCTGCTGATGAGGCTACCACTAATGGGTGGTACCGTCTCAAAACTATAGACACTGGACTGGATTATACATTGTCAAGACCAATATTCACAGAAATTTAATGTCTGGTGTGGAATATTAGGAGACCAAACCATTGCTCCCTTTTTCTTTAATAACTCGTTAAATGCTGAAGTTCTTAATAATAATAATAAGTTGATTTGTTATTATTATTAAGAAGTTCAACTTCGATTGAGAATTTTGGGATACATTTGAAAATCTTCCTCTTAACGTTCGACAGGATATGTATTTGCAACTAGATGGTGCATCAATCCAGAATTGTTCATGAATGGTTAAACGAACAGTTTTCTATGCGCTGGACCGGATGAAACAGTCCTTGTGGCCTCCGAGGTCTCCCGATATCACACCCCTAGATTTTTATTTTTGGGAATAGTCAAAAATAAAGTTTTTTTTTTAATAATTGTGGACCTGAACAGGCTAAATATAGCCTATCGTGCTAAAGCACTAAAACACTTAGGAGGATGGATAGAGGGACATTGAATTGCCAAGAGATATTTTCATATCACAAGTGGAGAGGAAAACAGGAACTAGGGAGATCATGCCAGAATTTAGAAGCCGTGTAGAAGAATGTGGATTGCGCCCGTTTTGTACAAGTGGAGATTTGCAAAGGTAGCCCGAGATGGTATCAAAGAATGTAATTCAGCAGCGCAATAGCCATTGGTAATTACTGATATACAAAGAAAGAACTGAAACGATTCTTCTGTACTCCAGTAACTGTAAATCAAAAGTTAATGACGGGTCACTTATAAGCTTAATCGCTCTCTTTTGAATACGAGCAACGATATCGAGCACCAACCCAGAGGTGAGAATTATAGTCTAGATGAGGTCGAATTTGGGCCTTATACAGCAGAACGAGTTTTAGGGAGGTAAAGTCTGAAAACTTAAGATCTGAGCCATTCATACTAACAACAGGAAAAAATCGAGCTTTTTTGGCGGACACAAGGCAACACTGAGTTTTGTTAGCATTAAATTTAACTAGATTATTGCTTCGCCATTGGAGAATACATTGAATGTCTTTGTTGATTGAATTTGCCATTTCAGCTTTAATGTCTTGACACATAGAAGGTAGATTACCATGATGAGTACTCAGATGAACTACAATGAAGAGTGCTGTCGTCAGCAAAGCAATGGATCGGATTGTTTGAAGAAATAAGGTCATTTATGTATAGCAGGAAAAGTGTAGGCGCTATAACAAATCCCTGTGGCGGGCCCGCGTTAATGCTAACTTCTTTTGAAAAACAGCCATCACCTACGACGTGTTCGTTTTTTATCAAGGAAACTAGAAACCAGTTGATGAGCGTATCACTTAAACACTTATGCCAAACTTGGCCAAATGCCTTTGAGATACTGTTTCACCGTATTTTTCTAATGTATTATTCCAAACTTGGGCCACATATGAAATAAAATCTGAACGACTCGACCCATATTGGTGGTCACTAAGGAGTTTGTTAGCTTCAAGGAACGAGAGCAGTTGCTGATTGATGGCTTTTTCCATGATTTTAGACAAAATGGTCGGTAGTTCGAGGGATCGGTCTAATTGGCTTTTTTTGGGAATACGTTGAACATTTGCTAACTTCCATAATGCAGGAAATTCCCCAGAATACATGCTTAGATAGGACTGGTACTAGTTCGGAGCAACATTTCTTTAAGACAATAGCTGGGATACCGTCTGGGCCAGTCGCCTTATTGAGATCAAGCCTACTGATAATCGATGCTAGAAGGTTGTACCGAAAATAAATCGGTTTCATAGCGTATGAAGAAGAGTTGACTAGGGGTACAACTTTTCCAGAATCATTGAGATACGAGTTTGATGCAAATAAATCCACAAAAACATTGTGTTTGTCTATAGAATCAGCAACTACAGATCCGTCAAAAATGTCGGGGGAGTGGGGGAGGGGAATAAAGATGCACCAAAGGTTTTACTAATGACTTTAGCTAAAGACCAAAATTTACGACTGCCCAAAGGAGATGTAACCAGTTTATTGCATTTTCGTTGTTAAAACAATGTTTTAGCTTCAGTAGACACTTTTGTTTAGTTTACAAAACAAGGCCTAGAACTCGAGATGAACTTTGTGTCTCAATAACATAAGCCTGTTGGGAAATCCTGAAATGAGAAAAGTGACTAATCAGAATCGCAAGGGAATTGGGAAATGTGTTCGAATTGACGGAGGATTAGTCGAGAGAGGCTACAACAAATAATTGTTTTGATAATTGATTTTATTTTGTTTTCTTATTTAATTAAATTAACGAAAATTACTCTATCAAGTTGAAAAGCAAACTTGTAATCGTGGGTAGCCCAACGCTCCAACGCGAAGCAAAATATCGACAATTGGCCCAATTTCCTAGATCGTAGTTGGTTGAGTTTACAGTTCACATTTAAATTGAGAACCTCAAAACGTGCGACTCGTGAAGCTGTATAACTGCAAGTATTCAAACCCATACTCCTTAAAATAGCGAAAATATAGGGATGTCTTCATTTTAAATGCGACACACTTTTGATAATTGTGCTCCGAGCGACAGTACTGAGACTACCGAAACAGCCATTTTCGCGTATGACTTCAATCAAGTAGTATTAAAAATTTGTGAAATTATATAATACTGTTTGCCTATATATTCTAAAGGCTTTTCTCTTGAGCACACTATTTACCTTATGAAAATGCGTACATTATTTCTTGAGATTCAAGCACTTTTATCTACTTTTTTACTGAACTCTTCTAAGTAGCTTAATTTTAAGAACCTGCCTTTTTTAATCAAGATTGCAATGGGGCAATTAAACATAGTAATCTTGAAACCAACATATCAATCTATCATTCTCTGCAAAAAGAAGAAAAGTTTTAATCGTTTTCAACATTTACTAAATTATTTAAGGAGTTGGTTTTCGGAAAGTTTTGATCATATTAATGCAAATTTCAAAGTCAAGATCAAGTTGTAGTATTATAGACCTGTGCGTACCAGAAAGTCAGGCTTTCATCTTTCCAAACTATCACACTTAAGAAAATTTGTAAGAGAACTTTTTTACGTAAAATTAACTGCTGTTTTCGAATATCTTTTTGTTTTTTGTTACGGCATCCCTATTTTTCTAATTTCATGAAAAACCAACAAAAATTTGTTTTTAGGTCATTTTTTCCAAATTCCCGACCCGCTACACTGGAGAACTTTTTTGATTCTTAAAGTGCGCATTTATCGAAACCAGATAAAAAAATCACCTTCGCACAAATCATTGTGAGGTAAATGTCTTTATTGACTGAGCTAAGTTTGTAATTTCAGTTCTCAATAAATCGATGTAACTTCAAATACATTAAAAAATTACACATGCACACAACATGTAATAATCACAACAATTAAAACGATTTACTAAACAAACATGCAAAATAAAATTTTTTGCGAATACTTGAGAATCAAATTTGACCTGGAACTAGTCTACCTATTGTTGACGTCTTCACTTTCGTACATGATTCAATGTCAATTTGCATAAAACATGAATTTGATTTCCATCATTAGGCATCATCGCCTCATTTCTCATATTTCAGCAAGTTATAACCAGGTCAAATTTTGAACTATAAAAAAGCAAATAAAAAATACACATCCGAGCAAAGTCAATGGTGATAATTCACCTTAGAATCAGTGATATGCGATGTAGTCTTGACGGTGGGGGTCCCTGCTGATACATTTGGCAGGGATCCCCCTCGAAATGACCCCAGTGCTTGAGTGTTGTTAACTCGTAGTGCATTTTTGCTGGAGCCACGATCAGGTTGAACCTAAAAACCATCCCACAAAATATGTTAATAAAAACAAGTATGCAATAAAAATATAAACGATAATGAAAAATACCGGGTGACAATATGATTACTATCAAAGTTGCAACTTCTATTAAAATACAACATCCTTATGAAATTTTGGGAGGAGTGGCTTGAAATCTACAATATCATAATTGAATCTTTTAAATGTCACTTCCGATTTGACCTAAAACACTGTCAACTTTTTATTTTAAATGGAACCCCCTATTTAATATTTCATTTTTGAACTAAGTAAAAAAACAGTTATAAAATATGTACACACCCTATATGTGACAGTTTCTAAAAAAAATGAATATCGTAATGATTATGATTAATATAATTTTGACAGAAAACAAATGAAGTTAGAAAAAAAAAAACTGAGTGTCGTTGACAGCTGATAAGTGATAACAAAATACTGGAAGTGGGTACTGGGAGTGGATAGAAAAACACCGGGATACATTATCAGAGAGGTGCAAGAAGAAAAAAATAAGGGTGGAGGAGGGAAAAAGAGCAATAAAGAACGAGGAAGAAATGAGTAGAAGATCGGAGTGCAAAATTCTTCAAGAATTCTGGAAAGAAATAAAAGAAGGTAGAATTAAATATGAACGGGAAGCCAGATAAGAATATTATGAAAGAAACGGGTATGCGAAAGAAGAAATGGAGAGACTATGAACGGAAGGAGTGAGCGTGAGAGAGGACATAATTAGAAGGGACAGGGATGTGCAAAAGCAGGAAAGATGGACAAAGGTGAAAGAAGAAAAATATAAAACTATAGGAATATTAAGGGAGAAGGGATACCGGGATATGTGAATGGGGAAGGTAGGAAGGAAAGGAAGAAAATGATAGCCAGATTTAGATGTGGAAACGAAGAAAGGGGAAACAAATATTGGAGAAGAGACGAAGATAGAAAATGCAGGTTGTGCGGGGAAGAGATGGAGACCATTAATCATATGTTGAAAGAATGCAGGGAGTTAAAGGAAGAGGAGAGGACAGGTGAACAAATACTATACGAAAAAGGAAGAAGAGCGGATTGGATGGAAGAAATATGGAAAAGAAGAAGGCGGTTAAGAGGAGAGGAGACAAGAGGGAAGAAGACAGTAGAGCGAATGTAAGGGAAGGGGAAACTGTAGATAGACAAATGTAAATAGCATAAACACACATTAACTTTACAATATTTTATACATAAACAAATAAAGTTATATTATTATTACTGTAATAAAAAACCTGATGGGCCAGTACATGACTTTCTTATGCTTGTGTCCATGTTGCGTTAACAAAGAGTATACAGCATATAGGGATAAATAATTTTTTTAGGTTAATAAAGTTGACCCGCTTCGCTCAAATTAAATAAAAGTATGCCTATAATTTACGACTAATTAAAGACTAATTTGTACCCACGAATTTTGAGTTTGTACCTGCAGTTTCTCCGGAAAACCGATTTTTAAAATGGAGGTGCAACTTGAACTCAAGCTAGCACCCCCACGATTCCTAATCGAACTATTAACTGTTGCATTCAATACTTTGAATTAAAAACTAATTTGTATCCTAGTTAGTTGGTCATCTTTAAACAACGACAATTATTGGAGTTAATAAAAAAAACGTAATGTATAAATTTTGTACCCCCCAACATTTGTCTATAAACACATTATTTTTTTAAGAATTCAGCTTCTGTTTAACTTTTTCCGCGCTTTTGACGGCATCATCTCAAACTTTTGGAAAACCAACAAAAATCTCAATAAACTTTTTCGAATGTAGGACTAATTTGTACCCACGAGCACTTACTTTATTGTTAACGCTTATTTTATTAAAAATTGAGTGCCTAGTTATATGTATTCCAACGGGAAATTTTAAGTCTTTTCAGTACAAAACCCAAAAAATATTAGGATCCCAATCAAACTGAAGAAACTTGTGTTTAGTACTAATTTGTTCCCACGAGAATTTTGTTGTAAACAAATTATTTTGTTGATAAGTGATGATATTTTTTAATTCCCGATTTTAAAGCTATGCATAATTTATTAGCGGCAAACAATTGGAACCCTAATAAAACTCGTGAAACTGGTTTTTTGAATTTAGGATTAATTTGTACCCCCAAGGAATGTATTATAAACAAATTACGCAAACCCTATTGCGTCGACAAACAATGCGCGTGTAGAGCCAAGAAAGTAGTATGTAACAGTAACTGTCCCTACTATAGTTGGTGTAAAAATAAGTAGATGTAGGTATACCCTTAAGGCACCAGAAGTATATCTAGTAAACGTTTTTTTGATACGTATTTTAATGTTTCTGTCTTTTTCAGAATTGATATTATTTTTAAAATTTGAATGTACCGAATACTTACATAAACAATAACAATTTTTTCCATATTACATTGGCCTTTGGTCGTTTTGTTTGTGTGCTCGACGCGTTCTGGAAATCGCAAAAGATCCAACACACGTTTTGGTCCAGATTAAACAACCGGAAAGCGATAATTCCGACATTGGCAATATGCTAGTGGTCAGAATGCGTTTTGGTAGTATTTTTCGACCATTGACCGAAATCGGTGTTTAATCCGAACATACGAGGCATATCTTTTAAGTGTTGCATACAGGGCACAGCAGGCGGCGCTAATCAAATGTCACTACTAAAACTTAACCTCTATCTTTAGTATAAAATAAATCCAAAGTGACAGTGCGATACATACGGTGTGCAGATACAGTCAATTTTCAAAGAGTTCACAGATTGTTCGAACAATGGAACTAAACCGAGAAAATTTTCGAGCAAAAATTTTTTACACCTTTCGAAAAAAATTATTACAACAAGAATGACTCGCCGAGTTGGTTTCTGTTTTCGGAAATGAAGCACCACATCAGTCGACAATTTCTCGGTGGTATGGGGCATTCAAACGTGGACGGATGAGTCTTATCGACGATCCAAGGGTAGGTGCACCAAACACGACCGTCGCCGTGGAAAATATGTCGATGCTGTACAAGCTTATGAAGGAAGATTAACATGTGACATATCGTGAGATTAGGGCATCATTTCAAAGGCAAATGATTTCAAAATTAGTCTTCCGTTGGATACTGTATCTGTTGACTGAAGAACAGAAACAAGCTAGGGTCAATTGGTGTCAAAAAACTCTAGACCGCTTCAACACAGGAAACTCTAAAAACGTGTACAGCATCGCCAGTTGTGATAAATTGTGGATTTACTCATATAAACCCGCGAATAAACGCTAGTCGTCTGTTTGGGTGTTCCGAGGTGAAGAAAAACCAACAAAAGTAATCCATTCTCAAAGTGTATCCAAAAAGATGGTAGCGACATTTGTCTCAAAAGCAGGTCATGTGGCAACAATTCCTCTGCGAGATCAAAGAACTGTTACGTTACTGTCGATTGGTATACAACTATTTATTTGCCGAAGTCATCGCTGAGTTTCGAAAAACCAACATGCAAGTTTGCACACAGCTCGAAAGACAATTTCATTTTTAACGCAATGTCCCATAGTTGGACCATCCTCCCGACCTAAGTACCAACGATTTTTTTACCTTTCCAAAAATCAAGAACGGACTGCGTGGTCACAGGTTTCAGTCGCCAGAAGAAGCAGTTGACGCCTTCAAAAACATCATTTTCACTGTACCAACAAACGAGTGGAATAACTGCTTCCAGAATTGGTTCGAGCGCAAGAAAAGGTGCATCGATCTTCGTGGAGGACACTTCGAAAAACAGTAAAGTGTTTAAAAGCTATCTGTTATTTTATTCCAGCTCTGTATGCAACACTTAAAAGACAACCCTCGTATGCATTTATAGCAAAATATCTTGTAATTACTCTGTAAACGTTACCTATCCTGTTTATACATATAACAAAATTACAGAACACTTATGGTTATAAATTGTACTGCAACAATTTTAAAAACTCTGTACATTATTAAGTAGCATAGCAGAATGCAAATTACTTTGTAATTTTACTGAAAATATCCCGTCGTCAATAGCAACGAGTAATCGTGGGATATTTTCTTACTGAATTCCCCACGTGTTTGAATTAATTACCGGAAATTTCTTCTCGTTCACGAATGTTTTGAGAAATAATCCCTCGTCTTCAACTCGGGATAATTTTCAAAACATTTGTGACTAGAACAAATTTTCGGAAATAATCCAAGTACTAGGGAGATTACAAGTAATAGTCTAGCCGGCCGTCTGTAGGTGGCATTACTCAACTTTCCCAAGATCTGATTTTTGTATTCGATATGCATGATGAGTGTATCGAAGTGTATGACTTTGGGAGACATCTCTGATACGGCTACCCCGATCTCGATCAAATTGGATAGGTAGATGAAGAGGGGCATGCTGGCGGATAAGAAAAAGCGTGAGCCGGATAGTAAATTCCGGGGAGTATAAAATTCAAGAAATTTTTCAAGGGTACAACTGTACATGAATAACATAATTAAATTTGGGTGCTTAAGGACAACAAAGGTTTACATAGGTATTTTCGTAAAATTAAAATCAAACGAACACTTTAGATACAAGATTCAAAATATAAATAAAAATAAAAACAATATATATTTTTGTTCTATACTGCCTTCCATAAAAATTGCAACACCTAGAATTTATTGAACGATTTTATTGAAATTTTCGTCAACGATGTCTTTCATTAGAACAAACGAACGATTAAAATTTGAACACAAAAGAACAAAAACTAAAAATGTTTTTTTTCAATAATGAGTTGCTCCGCCACGATTTGTAATGCATTCATTTAGACGTCGTGGCATGCTATCAATCAAGTGATCTATAGTTGCATGTGGTATATCAACCTAAGCTTCTTGAATCCTTAGCCGAAGATCGTGTAAGTTATCTGGAGGGTGCGGTAAATTACCCAGTCGCCTGCCGACCTCATCCATACATGTTCAATGGGCGACAAATCAGGCGACCGAGCAGGCCATGGGAGGACGGCAATGTTACCTTCTTCCAAAAAACGTGTTGTAGCCGTTGGCGTATGAGGGCGCGCGTTATCCTATTGGAAAATGGAATTTTCCAGCCCCTGAAGATATGGAAGCGCAACGGGTTCTAGCACATTGGCAATATAACCAGCGGCGTTTAAGTTGCCATCAATGAAGACCAAGGGTGATCTGCTACCGTAACATATTGCACCCCATATCATCATTCCTTGTGTGAGGGCTGTGTTGCGTTCCACAAAAAATGTTGGACTTTTACGTTCTCCACGCATCCGTCTGACATTCCTACGACCATCGTGGGCCCACAAGCAACCTCGGGACTGGTCACTAAACACAATTCGATGCCATTATTACGCCCAATTCGCTCTTTCGTTGCTCCCTTCTAGCGTGCGTAGACGGTGAAGTGGTGTAAGAGGAAGACATAAAATAGACGATATAACGCAGTCCATAAGACCTTATCCGGCGATAAACAGATGATATTGACATTCTAGGTCTTACACCTCTCATCCAATCATTTGCAATTGATCGAGTTGTTGAAAATCTGTCTCTTGTGGCCAAAAGTCTTAAGGGACGTTCTTCGCGATCTGTAGTCCTGCGGAGACGTCCAGATCCAGGGCGACGTTGTTGCACGCCTTCCTCGGATCATTTGGACCAACATCTCAATACCGTTGTAACATTTCGGTTTAAACGAAGAGCAATTTCTCTTAGCGACATCCTGGCCTCTCTCATGCCAATAATACGGCCACGTTCAAAATGTTGATGTTGACGTACTCTTGCCATTGTTCAGAACGAAATTGTGAACAAACAATTTGCAAAATCGACAGTTAAATATTGGTTTACTTCTTCAAATTTACTGTTACTGAGTGCAAAGGAAAAAACAAAAAAAAACTACTAGCTAGATTTTATTCAAATTTTAATCGTTTGTTCTAATGAAAGACATCGTTGACGAAAATTTCAATAAAACCGTTCAACAAATTCTAGATTATGGAAGTCAGTATACCTATTATGTTCGTAAAGCAAACAAAATTCATTAAAAAAACGTGTACGTCGAAAACAACACTAACAATTAGTGAAAAACAGAGTTCCTTATAATTATGCCATTTGCATTCCCAGGCGTTTTCGTTGTTATAATACCAAATACGTTCAATTAGTGACCACGTAACGTCCCCATTTTACTACAGAAGGTATATCTGTATCTATAAAAACTGGGTATCTTGTGTATTGATACTGCTATTTGCGTTTTTGGGCGTTTTATACTTTGAGTGATGAGTATTAAGATGCTCTGATACTTCACTATATTTAAACGCCGGAGTCTAGCTTAATACGACATAACCTCAATGTTGTGTTTTAATTGACGTTATTACGCCCGCAACTGAATTAATATGTTAATTTAACTAAAATACGCATTCTTACAAGCACTCTGCGCTGTTTCAGTTTATACAAAATGGTGATGTGTTAAGCGCCGGACTGCAAGCAGAGAGAAGTGCGATTTTTTTAGATTTAGACTGAAAAGGAAATAAGCAAGTGGAAAAATATTATTAGATATGATTAATTATGTGATGAAAGATTCTCGTTATTTATGACAGAATCCAGTGTTTAAACGCAACGGCTTCATTTATAAGTTACTGTGACTTCGGTAATCATCGGAAAAATTGGCCGCTAGAAATGGCCGCTCTTTTCACACCGGTGTTAATACTCACCTTTCAAAATACGTATTCTCGCTGACAACACGTGCAAATACGCAAGAAACAATATCAGTACACGAGGCACCCGGTTTGTTCAGGTACAACGGCACTGAAATATAATATATATTTCAACGGCGACACTGGCCTTCCCCAATAAAATGGCGCGGTAACGTCACACTAATTGACCGTATTGTAAATCTTAATCAGTACTTAATGTATAATTTGTTTTTGGTTAATGGATCTGGAAGCGAAATTTATAAACTTCTAACCTTTATAGATTCACTCGAAAATGATAAACTGCAATAATACGGTTCAGTTGCTGACTTTGATTTGCAATTAGAAACGTATGTGAACTTCATTTTGCAAGACAATACAACTCAAAATTTTGTAATACCCGATTGGCTACCACAATGTCATATGTTTAGATTATGTGTATTTCAGAGTATTTTATTTTAACTAATTAGCTCATGCATATTAGTCCAATACAATTAGGTTTATACCTCGGAGCCCAGCTATAATAAATGGATTTCAATGATTTTTTTGTTGAATTTCTAATACCATAAACCACACAGTTCACCCATTGAAATCTTCCCCTAACAATGTTTCTTAAGGATACTCCCATAAAAATGACATTACTTCTAGTATAGTACCAGGTGATTGAAATTGGACAGTTTTGATAGGAAATACTAATTTCTGGAGGAGATAGAAACAAACTAACCGACACGTTACGAGCTCGATTTTTGTGAGAAAGCGAATGTCGAAAACCGCACATCGATATCTTGAACGGTTTAAAAGATACAGGGTGATCTTCAGTTTTGTGCATTTTTGACCCACCCCCCGTAACTTGCTTATATCTGTAAACACATTCTTAAGGCACTTTTTTGAAAGGAATCCAATGGTGTTCCGGGATGTTTGGTAAAAAAAATTGGTTTTGAAGCTAGCTATGACATACTTTTATTTTTCCTTATGGATCACCCTGTATATTTTTACATACTTCTTTTCGAAATAAAATTATGATTAAAATGATGTGCACACTAGATATTTTGGTTCAGCCGTTTTTGAGATATTTGCTATTTTTTCATTTATATCTAGTATTCCATGCCTAAAGACAATGAAAACAGCCCATATGTTATTAACGTGAATTAAGCAAGTAAGCATCACAGTTTGTTTGACGCTTTTGACAAATTTTTTGATTGCTTTTGTTTATTATTACTTTCGTCAAAAATGAATCAAAATGTAGAAAAATTCGACATGCTTAAAACATGTTTTATTGAATCAAACGAGAATTGCCATGACTCAGGAGAATTCTATTCAGAGCGACAACAGCTATATATGGATATATTTTCCAGACTAAAAAGGAACCTAATTACCTATGGTGCGTTTTCGAAATGTAAGAGTAAACATTTATGAAGTTAGGCGTGATAGGAAAGTTTGCCAAAGTTTAAAAAATCATAAATATAAACACTATCGAACAAGGAGATGCACCGCCTTTTTGACAAAGATTTTCAACCTAGTATGGACTACTGCCATCGGTTTGTAGAGAATGTTGCCAGTAACGGGCTATTTAACAGATAGAATAGTTACAGCTGGGCTCAGGAAAATCCACATGTTACCGTAGAAATGGTCAATCAAGGCCGCTTTAGATTTAATGTATGGGCTGTGGTGTTCAGCGGGCACATGCTGGGGCCATACATTTTTAATGACAACTTGAATCATCAGAGGTATATTGAGATCGTAGAAGACATTGTGGAACCATTTTTCGAAAATAAGCCCTTAATAAATTATGCTGAACCATTCTAATTTCAACATGATGGGACCCCTTCTTATTCCGCGCGAGCAGTATCCAATTTTCTTAATAGACTTTTGGTTAGCACTGGATTGGCAACAGAAGACCTGTTAACTGGCCGCAAGGTCCCCAGACCTCACCCTTGGCGATTACTACATATGGGGAAGAGTAAAATACAAATATTCAGGCATCATCCAGAAACAGTAGTTGTACGCAATGATCAAGAGTGCCGGCCTTTGGGAGAGGCAAAGTCAGGCGCCCTAAGCTATTCTGTGTTTTTGCTATCGCAAATATAAATTTGAAAAATTGGATACAATTTTTTTTTCTTTATATACACAGAACAATGTTTAGATGTCTTGTTTTATACTTACTTAAATCTCAAGTTTTGAATAACGAAGCAGCATCATTTACAAGATGAAACTACATAATTTTACCTGGTTCGCACCCTGATCAATAATGATCTTAATTGTTTTTAAATATTTGAAAAAATTATCTTCACTATAGAAAAGAAAACATTCTTTTCGTAAATTTTTTTCTCAGCAAAAAATGTTTTTGAATTAATAAAATCAAATAATTAGGAATTACTGAAGTTATATATACTCTTTGAAAACTAAGAAGTAAAGGGTTTTCTAATAAGAGGTGTTATTTTGAATAGCCCGCTATTTCGGTAGATGTCACTTTTGAAGCTGTCATTTATTGACATCTGACAAGTAAAAACTACGCGATTAATAAAAATGGAACGATACACGCTTCAACAACGCACTGAAATTATTAAAATTCACTATAAAATGGTGAAAATTTGGCAGAGACGGTTCGTAAAACTAAAACATTTTTGGGTCGTCGTGAAGCACCTTGTCGGACCGCAATACAGAAATTGGTGAACAAATTCGAGCTGTTGGGACAAGTTAATGATGTGAAGAATAAAACCCGTGCACGTCGCTCAAGAACAACTGAGAATATTGCTGCTGTAGCCCAAAGTGTTGAAGAAAACCCAGGTTTGTCCATTCCTCGTCGTTCTTTGGAATTGGGCATTCCACAAACGTCATTACACCGTATTTTGCATAAAGACTTGGGTCTTAAGGCTTATAAAGTTCAGTTAACACAATAACTCAAGCCGGCCGATCATCAACAACGTCGTGTCTTTGCTGATTGGGTCGTTGAAATGCATGAAAACGATCCGGAATTCCATCGAAAAATCATCTTGACTGATGAGGCCAATTTCCACCTCGGTAGGTACGTCAACAGGCAAAATTGTCGCATCTGGGGCTCGGAAAACCCAAGAGTTATTGTTGAAAAGCCTCTCCATCCTTAACGTGTGACTGTTTGGTGCGGTTTATGGTCTGGCGGGGTCAATGGACCTTACTTTTTCAAAAATGAGGCTAGAGCAACAGTTACGGTGAATGGATTGCGCTATCGAGAGATGATTAATGATTTTTTATGGCCGGAATTGGATGGTATTGATCTGGACAACGTTTACTTTCAACAAGACGGCGCTACGTGTCACACAAGCAACGAAACCATTGATCTTTTACGGGAAAAGTTATCTCTCGAAGTGGTGATCACAAGTGGCGACCGAGATCTTATGATTTAACACCTTGCGACTTCTTCCTTTGGGGCCACGTGAAAGATAAGGTCTACGCCAACAGCCCAGCGTCGATTCAAGACCTCAAAGATGGAATTCGTGAGGCTATCGATGACATAGGGCAGCCACTTTGCGATTTGGTTATGGAAATTTTCATGAAAAGGATATGGTCCTGTAAGCGTGGTCGTGGTAGCCATTTGGCTGATATTGTTTTCGATTATTAACGGCATACCTTCCTCTTTATAATGAAATAAACATCCGATCAATCATCCCAAAAAATTCCATTTTTCTTTGAATATCAAAATAACACCTCTTATTGGAAAACCCTTTATATTCAGCCAAAATGTTTATTATAAATTATTTATTTATTACATTTTAAAAAGTACTGTTACACCCATCACGAGCGAGTTCCGCGTAAGATTCACATATAAAAGTGAATTCAAATGCAACAGCATTCATTAGTGAGCAGTATATCAATGAATAACATTGTAAGCAATAACGTAATAGTATATTAAAAAACAGGTTTCATGAGAACTTGAAGCACTCATTCTTTAGAACACGCCACCCGTTTTTTTAAGCTTGAATTCATACTTCAAGGTCTTATGGAACACTATTTTTTGTAATTTGTCTCTTTTTTTAAACAAACATTTTTTACTTTAATTGATTCAGGGATTTTTGTGGTGACTGGTAATGTCTTAATTTTAAAAGTGAAAATTTGTCCAAATTCTGTACAACAAAACACAAAAATGGAAGATAATCAAGATAATCGTGCATGTATGCCCCCAGAAATACGCGAAATTGACAAAAATGCGGTCTCGAATTTGCTCACATCAAAGTTTTCCACTGGACGCATCCTGTTTTTGACACATTTCGTAAGAGTGACATGCATGACATAATTCCGGATCAAGCTTTGTAAATATAAACATTTTCGTAAAATGTTCCGTGAATTAATGGATATAATGACATCGCGTTTCTTAATATGTCTATTAAAGAATCAAAATGGAAATAAATTACAACCTAAGTAGTATATTAAAAAATAGGTTTCATAAGACCAGTCTTGAAGCACGAATTGAAGTTTAAAAAAAGGCGCGTGGCCACGAGTTTTTTAAAAGAAAGAGTGCTTCAAGGTCTTATGAAACACGTTTATTTATGTAATTTGCCCTTTTTATGCCAATTTTAAATAAACTTTTTTACTTTAGTCGATTTAGGGATTTTTGTGCCCGTTAGTAATGTCTTAATTTTAAAAGTGAAAATATGATCTAGTCGCCTTTTGTTTTATTCAATTCTGTCACAAAATACGAAAATGGAAGATAATCAGGATAATCTACATGCAAGATTATCTTGAAATACGTGAAATTGCCAAAAATACTGTCGCGAATGTGTTCACATCAAAGTTTTCTACTGGACGCATTCTGTTTTTGACATATTTTGTTAAGAGTGTCAAACATAATCAAGGTTTGCCAACCTAAAAATTTTCGTAAAATGATCCGTGACATCGGAGATGATGACGCGTTTTTTAATATGTCTATTAAAGTATCAAAGTGAAAGCAAATTACAAAAAAAATTATAGATGTGGTACATAGGCGTGTGAAGTTAGCACCCCGACAAAGAGTTCTAGCTTCCGTTTAAAGAGTTTCGAAGTACTTTATAAAAAATAAAAAGAGTTGCGCTCATTAACGGTTCCAAATTTTAATTTGAAAAATGGGGTGCTAACTTCACATCGAAAATCAAGTTCCTTTAACCATTATTTTATATTTTAAAGAGTTCTAATAGTCCCCGTAACATATTTGGATAGTATTCGACGCTATCGCTAAATCGACTTATTAGCTCATTTTACAACTTTTGGCCAAGTTTCGCCAAGGGCCATGATGTCTGGATGCCTGCGTGTGTCAGTGTGAATGTATGTTAGTCCCTATCCACGATAACTCCAGAACGAAAATACCTACGTACTTAAAATTTTGTAATTAAGCATGTTTTCATTTGGCTTGGAGCTGACTACAGTAGGAGAGAAATTCAGTGGCCGTGGGGGGGAGGGGGGGATTAGGGTCAGTTTTTTTAAATATTTCTAAAACAGCTGCATATTTCGAAGATATAAACATACCTAAATATAGACCTTAAACATATCGATTCATTATTTTCTATGCAGTGGGCGGCTTTGGAATTTTTTTTCAAGTGAACTTGTATTTATGACTATTAATCTATATATGACATGCAGTTTTAAACGTCATTCCGACATAGATTATTGTTTTTGTTTTTACAACGTTGCCTGTTTCCGTTATGAACGTATAAAAAAGAGATTGCACAGTTATCCTAAAAAATTATAATTAATAGTATATTATACATAGTGAGAGAGAAATGCATGATTTTTCCTGAGATGCAGTTTGCAGCACGAGGGCGAAGTCCGAGGGCTACAAAACATCGAGGGAAAAATAGCATTCTCTCCTGAGATGTATATACTATTTTTTTGTAAAAGCGGAAACACAAAAACACTAAAAATTAATAGTAGTTTCGTCAAATCCGCATGTTTTTTGGTATTCGTACCTTGACATCCAGACCTAGTGTCAAAAACTGAAAATTGTGAATAATTTCAATAATTGTGGGCCTGTATCATTTACTGTAAACGCAAATAAATAAGTTAATTCTTTCGTTCTTGACGTTTTAAACATGTCAAAACATAAAATAAACTTCTTAAGGAGATATTGTGATATATTTGGTCCCTAAGGAGAAAATGTTTCACTTCTGTCACTATTTTGACAACAGAGAAGCTTCTACTTTTAATTTCCATTTTGTATTTTCATAAAATATATATTAATAATTGAAAAATTATTTTCACTGAAACAGCTCAAAACTTCTATGAAAAAAAAAGTATTTTTGACTGATTCTAAGTCTTTAATTTTGGTGCCAAATCCAAATTTTTTTGTGTATCACATTAATTAAAAATGATTACTTTTGAACTTATTCGTTCATAACAAAATTTGTAATAATTTAAAACATTAATTATTGATCGGATTGCTGGTCGATTTTCAAGAGTTCTGATTAGTCTAAAACAATTCTCCTATAGTTCAAAATATACACAATGTCTTTCCAAAGAGTTCTGACGATAAATTGAATTAGATAATTTTTTTTTAAATTCGTAAAAAATAGCCCATTTTTCGGATAAATTCATTTTTAAAAAAATTACATAATTAATTTTAGCATCGAAACTCTTTGGAAAGGCATCGTGTATGTCGAGAACTACACGAGAACTAATTGGGAACTATTGGAACTCTTCAAAATATTTATCGTAGATACTTAGAAAATGCGGTTTTTTAAAGTCGAATAATTCTATAAATATTAATCGGATCGGTTCCGATCATTAGAATTTCTTTTAGGACTTTTCGAATACTATTCAAATCTGCTGCGAGAACTATTAGAACTCTTTGAATTTTTTTTTTGTCAACATTTTCTTTTTTAGTGAAAGGGCTGTAACTTTTTCATTGTTGATTATAATTTCTTTTAAATTAGCGAGAACTCTTAGGAATCAATAAAAGAACATCAAAAGTTGATTGGAACTATTGTATGTCAAAATTGAATTTTCAAAAATTTTTTATTTTTTTTTATTTTCAAAATTTTTCATATCAGGAACTCCAGAACTTTGCAACTTATAGTAATTTAGCTAGTCAGAACTACTGGATCTCGATTTTTTATGTGAAGTTAGCACCCCGAAAGAATTGTCAATTTTCATTTTTTAATGCGCACATTTTGACTCATCGGAAACTTTTTTCTCGCCATATTTGAAAGAGCTATGACGTCTCGCACCTTTGTTTTAAATAGCAACCATATGTTTTTGCATCATATTTGGATAGGTGGTTGAATTCTAAAAATGTCGATGTGTAAAAGTATTGCACTGCAATTGATAATTTCTAGAAAAAGTGGTATCAAAATTCAAAGATTCAAGTCTCAAAATTGCGCTATTCTTGCAACAGTGAACAGAATTACCATTATTATAACAAAACACATCCATAAACATTAAAAACTGAACATTTAATTCAACAAAACAAATTAGAGCTATTACTGCAGAAACAATCCAGAATGTTCTTCATAATTTCCAGTACATACTTCTTACGTGTCAAAAGTTCGTGGATTTCAAGTTCCAACACATCCTTTAAATGTTGTTTGGTTACTTTCGTCGAATTAAATTTTTAATGTTTATCGATGTGTTTTGTTGTAATAATAGTAATTCTGTTGCAAGAAAAACGCAATTTTGAGACTTGAATCTTTGAATTTCGATACCACTTTTTCTGGAAATTATCAACTGCAGTGCAATACTTTTACACATCGTCATTTTTAGAATTTCACCGCCTATCCAGATATGATAAGAAAAACATTGGTTGCTATTTAAAAAAAAATTGCGATGACATCATAGCTCTTGTAAATATGGCGGGAAAAAAGCTTCCGATGAGTCAAAATGTGCGCATTAAAAAATAAAAATTGACAGAAATTAATATTTCCCAGTTTCCATATTAAATGACCGCACTGTATAAACATTCATTGTAATATGCCGTAATATTACTCCAAAATTCGGAAGCGCGCAAAAGCACCCGTATCAAAGGGATTGCGAGACAGGCGCGAAACTGCTCTTCAACGTGAACGTTCCAAAAAAATAGCCATGCAGACTTCTATATCAATAGTAGTATAAGAACATACATTCTGCGACTGTACACCGACGTTAATCCAAATCTTTCCGAAATTGAATCACTTCTACGTTTAAAAAAATTAAAATAAAGCCTTCAACAAAAGTTCATTTTTAGTCTACCACCGCTAAAGATGGAATACATATAAGATTAGCTCAGTGAAAATAAAAAAATATCTGGAAATCGAAACGTGAACGTTTCGTATGTTACGGATCAGTGTACATTTATCTTGCATGGCATACGCTGTACTGCGAGCAAGTATTATTGCGAAGCTTGTGAGAAAACATTGAAGTTGTATTCACATCCTACAACCAATTGAACCGAAGTGAACGGAATGGTCGTTTCGGGTTTCACTTCAATTGGAATTGGATATTCCAAGATATAGGAATTATTTAATATAATAGATATTCCAACTATGAGTAGAAACTATTATCGGAAAGTTGAAGGAATGATAGGTTCACAATCAGAAGTTTTAACAAAACAGGTGTGGGTGGTGAAGAAAAACCTTATGCACTTGAAGCAGGTGATGTTGAAGACGGAGTTCCTTTTATTACTGTCATTGTTGACAGTGGTTAGGCTAAACGATCCTATGGACACGATTTTACATCGCTACCAGGAGTCGCAGTAATGACGGGAAAACGGACCGGAAAATTACTATTTTTGGAAGTACGCAACAAAGTTTGCAGTGTCTGCGCTTCGTCCAAAAAGAAACATCCGAGAAACCACGCAATGTGTTTCAAAAATCATAGCGGTGCTTCAGCTGGAATGGAGCAAAATATCATTCAACATTATGGTGTGACGTTTAAGTATGTGAACGGTGGAAAAACTGGAATGTGACAATCACGCGACTATACGTCTCAATTACACAAAATATCGTCGAATTCAAATTACTAAATTGAAAGGAGGTGAGTTTTGAAAACAAATATTCCGCATCTGACTATGGTGGTAAGATCGGCAATAACCACAAACTCAAAATCGGGAGTGGTTGTTTATGGACTTAATCTTGCCGAGTGGCATATTGTAAAAGAAAGGAACTAAATTATATCACTAATTACGCCGAATGGTACTTGTCACTTGTGTGAAAGTTTTCTGGAGGTAAAACGATAAACTACTGCAAAATACCAATAGACCTTCTTGGGATGACATTGCAACAAGCAATAAATGATATTTTAAAACGTTTTTGGACAAAACAGTAAGAATAACAGAAAGGAGGACACAGAAAAAAAACTGTAAAACAAAGCAACCAAACATGAATCAATAAAGGTAGAGATCAGAGGAAAGGACGAAAATTTGTTATGGAAAAGTATGCGACGCAATCGTCTTACTGCTTCCAATTTTGGCAGAGTTTGTAAACGTTTAGACACATCTCGCCTTTGCATTGTGAAAGAACAGAGAATTACATACTCTTGTTATAGTGCATGGTCGCGTAAATGAAGATCACGCTATCAAACATTATGGAATGTTACAAACAATACAGTAATGATATCCGAAGAATACACTTTTTGGCCGCTTGTTCGAAAGGTGTTAGTATTGAACTGAAGTGATTACTTAATTCGCGACCAATTAATTTCCACTGCGATTCCAAAAATGAATACTTTATGTGTATCGTACATACATAACACTTTGCAATTAAAGAGTAAACATAATTCTTCCTTTCAAGTACAAGGGCAGATGCATATTGCAAAAAGGGAATACTGTGATCTTATTTTGTTTACTGAAAGAAATTATTCGCGTACAAAAAGATACGGAATTTTGGTACAACAGAATGGTACCAAGATAAAAGTTTTTTTAATGAGTGTATTTTACCAGAGTTGGTTGATCCACGAGATCCCAGAAGTTATGAAAATTACAGACTCTTTGGCAATTATTAAAGCACAGAAAAAAGAAAATTAAATGAAACCTAACTAAATTATTTGCTAATCGTCAACAATGTTTGTTCTACAATAGTATGAAACAGGTAAAAAAAGGTAAATCACGCCTTTTTTTTGGAGTTCTCTGGTAATAAATGATCACTTATTTCGCTTTTTTCTCACGTTTCACTGAGGATTCAACTATTGTTAAAGACATTTCGAGCAGGGCCTGCAAAACCTATTTATGTATTTAATGTAACAGTTTAATTAAATTAAATAAAAAAAGTCTAAAGTTATAATGCCAATTCTTAAGTTACCACGTGATTATGCGAAAGAGATGGAACGATATGGGGTGGGGGTGCGTTAGAGGTGTTGCAAAATTAGCATTTCCCATTTTAAATTGAACAAACATGGTAAGGTAGACTATACAGGGTGTCCAATTAATGCGTAATTATTCCATATAGCGTAACAAAACACTGTAAATACAAAAGTATTTGGTTTACGTACTGTAAAATTATTTTTGCTTGTACAGGGTGTTTTAAAAATCGTGGTGACATAAGCATCCATTACAGCGTTGCCAATTTAGAATAACTTTGGTTTGTTAAGACAGCAACTAAATGTTGTAAGTAACTGATATTTGGTTAAGGGTTGAAAAAAATGTCACTAGTTTAATAGTTAATTACGTCGGTACACACTGCAATCCAAGACGTCTTTATTTGGTACTAGAAATTTTTATATTAAATGTAGGGTTTGTTACCGAAGAATGTGTATTTTTAACACTAAGATTTCCTCTGTTAGGAATTCGAAAAATGTTCCCACGAAATAATTTCTTGTTTTAATTGGAAACTCCCTTTGTAATCCGTTCGGTCTATAAATATTTTTCCGTGTACCTTTTAGCCAAGCTAAAACGCTAAATCGTTCTTTTCTTTTAGTGTATGTTTTAATGTAAATTTTTCCAAAAATTAATCTATAGTTAATCGCCGCAGCGCCGAGTTTTAAACCGCGTATCTTAACTCGCCGTGTTGGTGGTAAAGTGTTTAATTAAAGGGAATATATTCAAGTGTAAGTAGGTATTTTGATATAGATGAAAGATTGCAGAAATAATTTTACAAACCTATGTAACGTATTAAAAATTAAACATTGCCTTGCAAAGGAATCTCATTCGCCCGCGGACTCATTAAGTTGAAATCTGCTAAAATAAGACAGTACAGGGCTCCCTCACTCTTGTATTTGGATGAAATAGCATTATTGTTTGTTGTTTATATTTATATTTATGTAGAGGTGGGCCTGGCGAACGGGTACAGGATAGACCTTGGTTATAATTGTAATACGAAATTGCCGAGTGTTTACATACTCCCGGGTCCAGATGATCATAAAACACCTAGAATTTTATATGTAATCTATTGTAATTTTACGTATATATTTTGTGCTTTATTAGTCACTAAACAATTGTGTATGTGTAAATTTCTCACCTATTTTTTGTTTGTTTGTAAGGCAAGCAATTAATTTGAGTAATAGTAACATTCTTGTCAGTAAAATCAAGATAAATCACTTGGCGATTGTTGTGTTCTTGAATCTGCATTCTTGCAAATAAGTTCAAATTGCACTTTTCAAGATAGGGTGTCTGGGGAACGCTAAAATGTACAGGGTGTTCAAAATGTACATTTAAGCTTTCATGAGTTTGGATAAAATTTACTTTATTCTGTATGTTTAATAAAAAGTAGTTCTGCTAAAGCTACATTGAATGTCCCAAAAAGGTTTTTGGACCATCGCCATTTTTTTATTTTGCAAATGTATGACCATTTTTCAATGGTACAATCTATATTTTTTTTGTAGAAACCTTAGTTTTCGCTGTGGTACTTAATATGATTTCGTTAACGATACATGTACAACATAAATTCATCATAATTTCTTAACATCACTGTTTTCATTTTTGCCCGTAATAGCTAAGTAGGATCTTCAGTAAATGAAAAGGTAATGGCAAGTTCATTTTTTTAGTGAATACAGTTTTTGTTATCCTTGTACTTGACACAACGCTTCAAATTGTTAAATATTTAAATATTTCTAGCTCTGAAAATATATGAGAAATAAGCGGAACTACATTGTCTTTTGAAAACATACGCTTAATGAAATCATCCTAGTAGGAGGCACCCTCAAAAATGACGCTACCAGAACCTATCACAAGAAAACAAATTGCACCATTGAATCGCAGGGACAAATTGTCATAGATCCGAATTTTTCAGTCAATTTCTTCCAAACGGAAGTTTGAATGTAAATTTTAAGCACTCTGTACGTTTATTTTTTTCTCAAATTATTTTATGAATGCTCTTGAGGTCCTATGGTTATAACAAACGAAAGTTAAAACTTAAATAAATGACGAAACAATAACATTTTGAGTGTGGGTCTGCGAATGTCAAAAACTTTGGAACACTGATCAACAGAGATTTTGGTTCTCAAACAAAACTAGGTAATCTGTATATAACTTCTCTTCCTGAATTCAAATCTGTTTTCAGATTTTTTCTATCACGTGTCGTATCCGTTGGCCATTGTGATGATCTTCCCGTGCCTATGCCACCACAAACATTTGAAGAATCTGATGAATTTATTCCTGAAGATTCCACTGAGCCACATTTGATTACACAGGTACAACTAAACGATTTAGTTCGTGATTTGAACTTAAGTAAAAGCAAAGCCGAGTTACTTGGCTCCAGATTGCAAAGTTGGAATTTATTGGAATACAGTACCAAAATTAGTCATTTCTGTAACCGCGAGAAGAAATTTTCTGAATTTTATTCTATGGAGGGCAATCTTACCTACTGCAGTGATGTTGACGGTTTGATGAAAGGCTATGGACGTAAACACAAACCCGAAGAATGGCGACTGTTTATTGATGCATCTAAATTTAGTTTGAAAGCAGTTCTACTGTATAATGGCAATACATTGCCCTCAGTTCCCATGGCATATACAGTTCACCTAAGGGAATCTTATGAAACTATGAAATGCCTATTAACGAGCATAGACTATAAACGATACAAGTGGAAAATATGTGGAGATCTGAAAGTTATAGCTTTGTTATTAGGAATGCAACTGGGATTCACAAAATACAGTTGCTTTTTGTGCGAATGGGACAGTCGCGCTAAATTGCAGCATTATATTGTGAAAAGTTGGCCAAGTAGCCAAGTACCTTTGTAAAAGGTATGAATCGTGACGGAAGAGCTTCTCAATATATAAAAAACAAGTTTCCAAAAGTCAGCGAAGCCAAGATAAAGGAGGGCATATTTGTGGGTCCCCAAATTCGACAACTAATGAATGACAGCGGTTTCGATGCGGTTCTGCAAGGAAAAGAAAAGGTGGCGTGGAATTGTTTCAAATCTATAGTAATCGGCTTCCTGGGCAATAACAAAGTGAACAATTTCGAGAACCTCGTCGATGAAATGTTCACAGCTTACCACAACATGGGATGTAATATGTCGCTAAAAATTGATTATTTACACTCTCATTTGGATTTTTTCCCAAGCTGTAAGTGACGAGCATGGTGAGCGTTTACATCAAGACCTTGCAACGTTGGAAAAACGGTACCAGGGAAGATGGGATGCGGACATGTTGGGTGATTACTGTTGGTCATTGATTAGAGAAGACGCTAATACATCGTTACACAAAAGAAAACTGTCAAATAAAACATTTGGTTATTATGTACATTTTATTATATTAAATGCATGCAATTACTTTAGCGTTTTATTTCTGCACAAAAACATGTTTTTCTCTGAAACTATACGTGCTAACGAAAAACCAAAAGCAGATTCGGATTCAGCATAAAAAAATGAATCAAGATCACCTATTTATAACTAGGAACCAGAAAAAAACTTTAAATTTGTTGATCAGTGAAATTGGAACAATAATGTTAAATTGGCATGGCAAAAATATTTGAGGGTTGAATACTTGTCAAAAAGTGAATCGTTAACATGTAAGAAATACGGAATGTTCCATTTAAGAAAACTTATTTTATGTGGCCAATTTATGATGCGCCCTGTACAAGCAAAAATAATTTTATAATACGCAGTTCAGTAAACCAAACAAATTTCTCTTATGGTTGTTGAAAAAAATTAAACAAAGGAACGTTTAGAGCCCTGCCTCATAAAAGAAGCATTTCAGATACGCGAAATACGAAAAAATGTAACAACCTGTATAATAAAAATGTCCAATTACACAAAAAATGTTTATGTTTCGCTACTTATTTTTATTTTATTCTGTTAAATTCATATTACAAACTTTTCAAAAACGAAAATGAAAAAGTTAACTTTTTTAAATAAAATGCCAATTGCTTATTTATAAGACGCTTTTTGTTAAAATCTGTTGCTGAAAATTATAATCTAGTTTGTGGTTTCATTTAAAGTATAAAAAGATAAAAGATAATTAAGTACAGTTTTGTAAGAAGAAATGTCATTTCATCGGAAAAAGCCTTAAGCAATTTTGAGTTGAATAAACTTACATTTATTTGACAAAAACCTTATTTTCTATTTCTAATTCAGATAAAATTATTTTTCTGGAAAACGTTTTTATATCCTTAGACCGTGCATCTCGACACACTAGACGCGGTAAATAATGTATCTTGATTTTTTTAATTGAAAATAGCGCATAGAACGAAAACATTTACAAAAGCATTTTTTTATAGAAATAAAGGTTTAATGAAGTGGTGGCGCATCATTTTTGCTCAAAAATGTTAGAAGAGACGCCACTGGTAAAAGTAAATAACATCTTTTCTCAACCAATAATGTATCTTAAAACTACAAAAAATTTAAAAAATATTTACTGCTATCATATATATCAAGTAAAAACGTATTTTTTTCAAATTGCAACACCCTGTATATCAGAAACTATTAAATTTCGGGACAATGTTTTATAACTTTTTTTTATTTTAACTTCAAGAGTACGCTGGTGAAGTATTATCCTACAATTTTAAGGCACCCTGTATAGTATATAAAAATGCATCCATATGTTGGTGCAAACCACACTCTATCTACTCAACATTAAGAAGAACACAGAAACAGTAACTCGGTACGGCTCCGAAGCCAAACATTTCAGAAAGCTTGAAAGATCTATAAACAAGCTAGCACTAAAGGAGAACCACCTAACCTTCCTCTACAAATCCCATGCTAACAACGTAATACCTGCCAGGCCCAACGTCAAAACTCCAATACACAGCCGGAAAATATTACAAATCGCACAGAGCGCTAGCGAAGCGTTAGTCAAAGAACGAATTAGACATCACCGTTTCAGAAAATACCATCTCGAACAATAATCCACGAGATTAGAGAAACCATTCGAAATCGAGTGAACGAACAAGACTTTGATAGGGTAGATACAGCTACCAGAAGCAAATACTCAAAGACCAATGCATAAGGAAAATCAGCAGAAGCAACTACAAAAGCGAATGAAGAAGAAAGAACCAACCAATACCAATCGCAAAACAATGTTATAAACATCTCTAAGTTTTGAACTATGCGATAACACCAAGGTATATTCCGAAAGTAGATTTAATAACCGTAGTTGAAGAAACAGCTATGAAATTAGATCCTGAAGAAGCCAAAGAATACAGAAGTAAGGCTAGATTAGTGCTAGATTCATCTAGACGAACTAAACCAAGAAAGCAAAGCGGCCATTTCCTTTAAAATGGCCCATCGATCAAGATCCTCGTGACAGACATAGTCGCTGGCAAAACATAAGGGGAAGTTCTCAGAGCTAACTAAACACCTCACACTAAAGTAAACCTCCACATCTGTACGGCCTGACAAAGATCCATAACGAAATAATTCCTCTGAGGCCAAATGTGAGCTCGAGAAATTCTCCTTGTCGTCCACTATGTGCTAGGCATCATCACACCCTTATCGGGAAAAATCGAGTCTATGGTCAAAGATACACAGCAATTCGTGAAAACCATCAGAAACTTTCAACCCAACCACGCAGAAATAATGGTAAGCTTCGAGATCTTAAGCCTATTCACAAATGTGTCCACCGATAAAGACAGGCTGGAAATGGATGAAACGTTAGACGAATGCACACAACTCTCGGCAAACACAACAATGGAACTTCTAACATCTGCATTAGAACACACTTCCAAATATAAGACACATTCTACCAACAAGAGGATGGGATGGCGATGGGTGCCCTACTATCACCCATAGTGAGCAAAAGATACAAACATACAAAACGAGGAGAAAAGTGGGGTGTACCATGATCTTGTTACACCCGGTATGTATATATTTGTGTGAGTGCGTGCGTGCTGTGTGTGTGTGTGTCTATATATATATATATATATATATATATATATATATATATATATATATATATATATATATATATATATATAATGGTGTCAGACTCGTAACGTGAAAGCTACCAAAGTTCGAATCTGAGAGCAGTAAAGTGCTTAGAAAAAATCATAAATAATTCACCGTTTTTTATATAAAAGTTAAAAACCACATAAATGATACCATTCTCTGCTTGCCCCCCCGCCCTCTTAAACCACGCGCCCACCTCATAGGTCTGGAAAGTTGCGGTATGTTTACCTCCAAACTATATCAAACACAGCCCTTATAGTCAAAAATGTTGTGTCCATCATATCATCTAAAACCTTTCATTAACCGCACTACAAAACCATACGATTTTTTTTGATTTTGTACACGTCTGACGATTTAAATAAAAGCTATTTAAAATTGTAGAAAAGAGAATGGCCAGCTCATGTGCTGCTATCGCTGTTGTTCTGCACTATAACAGTACACAAAACCTTCAATTACTAACGAGGAAGGGAAAATTAGCCATATTATTAAATTAAGAGAATTTTTACCAGCAATTGGTGCGTTCAAGCGCTCTATCGCTGTGCTGTACTATTACAGTAACCATCAATTACTGAAGGGGAAGGAAAAACGTTATTTGCCATATCTATGCATAATCACATTATTAAAGAGGATTCCCCTTGGCCCATTATGAGGATAATCGTATTGTACAGTAAGAAGATAAGAAGTAATACAAGTGGAAGATAGCATTAAAAAAAATTTTTTTCAACTTTTTATTAAGTGAAGGATTACTTTTTATTAATAATCATTTGCAAAGGTAGTGCAGGTCCTAACTACCGTCTTTCCCTTAGTTATATCTGGTCTGTGAGAAAGTAGTAATCCGACCCCCTCCAACCAACCATCTTCGACCTCTCCCAATTTTTTAAGGATTCTGAGATCTCGTGACGAATCGAAAGACCTCTTTTGTCGAAATCGGACCTACCGTTTCCGGAGATATCACCAAAAATCAACGTGGAGAATCTTTGTGAGCCCCTCTCAAATTTGGAAGCACGTACCTCTCTTGTTTACCGTCCGATCCGAGAGAAAATCGTTATCTGACTAAACGCTGACGCTCCTGTCTAACTTCCGTTTCGGAGCTGTGTGGCGTAAAGGACATTTTCGGAATCCACACACATCTTTTATGATACGCGATATTTAGTCCGAATTGATCGACTCGTTTCAGATATTTATCTCCCCCCGTCTGGGTACCGAGTGTCCCGAAAATCTGTCGAGGCGTTTGGACGATGTCACCACGAGGGTACACCGATCCCATTTCCATGTGAGTCATCGTTAGATACTTCCAGCGTCGAATTTCGTTGCGATGCGATCGCCCGTTCGTTGCCACGCGTGTCGCGAGCCGCTTTTTCGTATCAGCCTGGACGCCCGTTTGATGCGATGCCTCTGTGGAGATCCTCATGTTCGCATCCGCCAGGACGGCTCTCATTCCTCTGCTGAATTTAGTCGAGATCGGACAGTACGTAATAAATGATTTAAATGAAGACAGCAATCCTATCAGATATATGTTTTATACTCACGTTTACAAACGTTTATTTAGCAACTTCTTAAATTTTAAATACAAACGTGTATAAAAATGAATAAACAGCGCATACATGACCGACTACGTATTTATTAAAAGTATATTTATCAAAAGTAAACAAGTAAGTGCCCTTCAAGTAATTTTACTCGTTTTAATCAGGTTAAATTCATTTATATATAAGGCATTACCGTACACGGGTTTAACATGAGATTTCTCCGAACGTCCGTTCGTTCTACGCCCACTAACGGTGTCCAGACGCCGGCATAATAAACATTAAAGTCCGCCGGAAGACGTCCTGCCGAATTTGGTCCAAGTCGGCCCTTTTGTGCTTCCCCCTGGCGTTCGCGGCTCCAGCGACAACTCGAAGAGCATCCATTTTGAGATACTCGTCATATGTATCGAATGCAAAACTCAGATCTTAAAAAAGTTGAGTCCAAATTATCTGAGTAAAATAAGGCGTAGTCGGTAAAATAGATGTTTCAAAAATGTATTAGCGGTTATATTAATACTGCTCGTGAGGTTATATATCTCAATAGCATTTGAGTTAGAAGATAAGCGTGTATTTAGTTTCTCTGACTGCAGGCGACATGGAAGATACCAATTTTAAAGCGTAACGCAGTGGCACTCTGAATGCTTTACTTATTTTTACGTGTATAAGTATAGAATTGCACAGTACGAAAACAATTAAAACACAACTGCCAGAATTTATAAACTTCTATCACGAACTATAATTAATTATTTTTATTTAATGTTATTTGTTGCTACTTACATATGTTTGTACATATTTTTTAATGTTCTTAACTAGTTCATTATTCCAAAGAAATATAACTACATACCTATAGAAAAAATAAAATAATTACTTTCTAATACTTTTATTATCGTTCCCGCTAGTATTTAACAGGAATATATATATATATATATATATATATATATATATATATATATATATATATATATATACACAGGGTGACATAGAAAAAAGTGCCATGCATAGTGCCACGCGATAGATAATAAGAAAAAAAGTTCCTATGAATTTAGGTCAGCAACGCCTTCGTTTAAAAGATAGGGTGTTGAAGTTTAATTATTTTTTTGTTTTTTTCTTGATATCCTCTTACAATGGTGTAATAAGCGTGTTCAGGTTATTCCTTTTCAACAGTGCGACGAGTACTGGAAACTCCCACTATTAACTTTTTTTTTTAAACGGACATCTTTACCACCCATCTTCATCCAAACGCCTATGCACGTCAATAAATGTTCGAACATTAGGAACCTGTCCTAAAGGATATCATTCTCGATAGATATGTTGAGCTTTGGAGAAATTTGACTGAGCTTCTCGGTCAAATTTGCATGCATCGGATGCATTTTTCTCGTAAACCGTTGGTACTAGCGTACCTTTCTGAAGCAGAAAAGATGGGAAAACAAATTTTTCCATTCGAAAATGGCATACAGTGTAAGGAAAAAAAGTTAGGACCGATTCAAACAAGATGGAAACCTGTATGTGGCGCCCTCTATCAGTAATAAAAGAACTAAGGTCATATTTGAATTCTGCGTGATAAAAATCCCCTGTATACAAAATTTCGTCCGCTTATTACACCATTGTAAAAAAATATTAAAAAAAACAAAAAATAATTAAACTTCAACACCCTATATCTATGCATGGCACTTTTTTCTATGTCACCCTGTATGTATATATATATATATATATATATATATCACTACTAATACTACTTATATTGTAATTATATTATTGAAATCACATTTCTACTACTACACATATACTTCTAATCACTTTCTCATTACTCATATTTACATTAATAGTTAGGTAAAATATTACACAAGGATAATTTCCAAAATATAAGTTCACAATAAGAAACTAATTTCGTAATTAGTTTCTCTACTTGTGTGAAGTTAGCAATAGATTTCCAGCAATAGAGAGTTTGCATATTCGGGTGCATATTCAATAATGTGAAGTTAGAAATAAATATGCAAACTACTCGGATACGTTTTAAACGAGTTTAGATTTGATAATTAGCGCCTACAGATAAAGGATTTAATACAATATGGCACCTATTTTCTATTGTTTTTAGAAAAAAATTAAACTTAATTGTATGTACGCGTATATACATAGGATTGGTAAGAATCTAAAATGAGATTATTTGGACACAAATAATCAAGGTTTTTGTCTTTTATATCTATGTCAAAATTTTATTGCTTTAGTTCACTCTTTATTGTATAAGGACTCTGACCAAATGTCATTTTGGATTCATACTTCCCTATGCAATTTTTTTTTCGTTATTGTATAGGTATTAAATATCACAAATAGAGACCTTCATTATTTATGTTCAAATGAAATTTTTGATTCATACTAACCCTATGAACATACGCGTAATTATTACGTAATTATGAATTACGTGTAATTTTATTCAGAAAAAATAGAAAATATGTGCCAAAACTTTATTGCTGTAATTCACTCTTTATTGTATCGGGATTAAATGTTAAAAATAAAAACCTTCATTATTAGTGTCCAAACGACTTCATTTTGAATTCATACTAACCATATTCACATACGCATACAATACAACTAAGTTTAATTTTTGTTCAAAAAAAACGTGCTAAAATTGTATTGTCTTAATTCACTCTTTACTATATACAAGGGTTAAATATCAGAAATAAAAACCTTCATTATTGGCGTCCAAACGACCTCATTTTGGATTCATACTAACCATAAGCATACACGACTGATTAAGTTTCAATTTTTTATATATGTACCAAAAGTGTACTGTCTTGAATGAGCCTTTATTGTATAGGGTTTAAATATAAATCAAATCCTTTATTATTTGTGTCAAAATGATTATACGTGTAATGTATTACATAAAACCAATTACGATAGATAAAGACGTCCATAAGCGACAGGAAGACGTTAGTCACCAATTTTTCCCTTTTAATGATGCATGGAAAGTGCAATTCTGTATGCATATAAAACATTTAGTGTCACTTCCTTACGCTTTTAAGTGAATCTTATCTATGCCGCACCAAACACGCCTTACCCTATTATCTCTTTTTAGCGCAGGTACCTTGAATTAAAACGCCCATAATGTAGTGCGTTCTTCTTAGTCGACCGCGCGCAGTCAGAAAAGCTGAATACACACTTACCTTCTAACCCAAATGCCATATATTGAAACTACAAAGATACATAAACACACGCGAAGTATTAATATAGGCGTTAATCCACTTTTAAAACATCCATTTCACGGAATAGTTTGAAATCTGCTGCACAGTCTAATATTAACATGAAGCTAAATGTAGTAAAAAATTCTGCTCTTAAATATTACATTTTAAGACTGTTTATTAAGAGTATTTAACTGTGCCTATCGGTTTTTCGAAAGCACACTTAAAGTTGTAGATCATAACAGCCGAGAAGGGAAAATAATACATAGTTTATAATAATATTGATACATTTATATTGCCAGAATTTAAAATTCAATAAAAATGTGTAGTTGTAAAGATACATAACGGAGTATCTACAGTTAATATGTAAATATCATTTAATGAAGGGGAACCTATCATGTTTTTACAATTTTTATTGTAAAAACAGTTGTAGCGATCAGGCATTCTATATTCTATTGTTCGGCTGTTTTACGATGAACAAAATCCCACATAAATTTTTTCCTCGGTTGCAGTCAAGAAGTGGCAACAATTCCTTTAGAGAAACCGAAAATTAATTTGTCATTCTCCGTAATCACCTAATTTGTTGAATCCCTTAAAACCTGTGTTCTAGACCAAATTACCCAAGTGCAGAGTGAAGAAAATTTTTCAAGTCAATTAATTTGTCATTTTAATACCTAATTTGTTGAAATAATAACTGTTCTAGACCAAATTACCCAAGTGCAGAGCGAAGAAAATTTTTCAAGTGCTCTGAAAGCATGCAAAAATGTATAAATACCAACGGATATTTTGAAAATCAATCAAAGTTTGTTAAAAAAAAAAACCATAGAAGATATACCTCATAAACATATTAAACCCATGTGTTCTTTTATCCACAGTATAAGAAATATTAATCGCTGAACTGTGTTTACCCAACTTGCTGTCATATTAGCTAAGCATATTAAGAAGTTACCAAAAGCTTACAGCTTCGTTTTCGTTGTCACCACTAAAAACAAAGCATTAATCTCCCATGGTATTTCCTAATGATTTTCAATATGGAGGATCCAATATGATCTCCAAATTTATAAACCGTTTTCAAGAGGCTTTCAAGGTCTAGCTGCTTGTTTGCTTATTATTATGATTTAAACATTCATAAAGATCCATAATGTAAGCATGTAGTAAATGAATTGATACTGTTAATTAACAGCATTTTTAAAAGGTTGTCTTTTTTTTCAAAAATTTTATGAGAAGCTTCATTATGGTTGTGGGTACAGGAAACACACTAGGGGAATCATTAGAAAATATCAATAGGTCAAAAATCTTGGATGTATGCATGCAATTTATTATATTTGGTATGTGAGTATATATTTTTAATTCAGGGAATGTTACCAAACAAAGAATTTTTCATTTTTGTAGATCTCAGCCATAGACGTATTTTTAGTAAATGTTGATCGAAAACCTTTTTGGCAGAATTTCATACAAATGAATGTATTTGACCCTATCGAATACCAAAAACGTTAATATAGCAATTCGGAGGTTGAATGGGAAGAAAAATAAGTGGTGCAGGTTTTTTTCATAATTCTGAAAAAGTAGTTTGTGCTTTGACTAAAATTGAAGTTAAAAACAAAATTTAATACTGTCACCCCACCCCAGTTTGTAATTATGTAACTTTTAAGAATCTCAGCACTTATGCACCTCACCCTAGTGAATTGGTTGTTGAATCCTGTTGTACATCAAATACCAGCACTTGCATTGTTAAAGGTACTTATAACTCTTGAGGATAGTATTATTAGCCTATGACTAAACAATTATCAACCAGGTTTTTCAATAAAGTACAATAAAGTGTGCTTTTCCTTATTAATTTTTTAGTTTGATTTATATTTATGGGTCAATATGAGCTCCCATTAACATCAAAATTCATATTTGTTTAAAAGTTAAAACCTGTATGTCCCTTAAATCTTCTGCATTCGGTTATTTCAGTTATCAACAATTAGTATTGCAATGAATACTGCACCTGGTGCATGGAATTTTATGATTTCCCAATTAATTCCCCGATTAATATTGTGACTGCCTATGGACTACCATTGAAAACCAGTTTTTTACATCAAAATTTGTATAGACAGAAATTAGTAATGTACAACCTTGTAAAAGACCAAAATATACATAACATAACACAAACGGTAAGTGAATATGTCTCTTCTTTACAGAACTCTCAAAAAACCGATCTATAATTCACCCGAAAGTACTCTTCCTCACTATAAATTAGATTTAGAAACGATCTGTGCATTCTTACTTTTTCACTGATTAAGGCAGGTTCAAGAAATATAGATGTATAATAACCATGTTTAAATAAGTAACTTAAATCTACACATCGCAAGTGTTTCAGCAACATTATCTAATTCGGAAATTTTTTAGCAGTTTTCTAATACACATCTCATATAATCTATTGATTATAAAATAAACAGAAACAAACCTGACATAAATGAAGAGTGCCTATGAGAAACTTGACGGTATTCATTCGATTAATATCCTGACAATGTTTTCAGTGTATTATTATAAGCCTTAGGTGAAGACTATTCAGATATGTTCACAATGATGTTGTCCACTGTGGGCAATACACATATGCAAACAGCATTCTGAACCTAACATAATCACTAGGATTAAGTGTTTTTGATTTTGACAAAGTGAAAGAATATAAAAACTACGAACCTTATAAATACCACTGCGACTATAGTACAACATTCAGAAAGTTATGCTTTCAGGGTACTTTCACATTTGTACCCTTAAGTTACTGTTAATGATACTGTGCAAGCAACTCGTTACTTAAAAGTAAATTAGGGACTGTCATACTACCTGTATTTTAACTTTAATAGTTACACTCTAACCGACAAAAACAATACCAATCAAATCAGGAGATTCAAATTGAGTATTTGTAGGTTAAGCTTAAGGTCAAGAAATTTAAAATGTCTAAACAGTAATAAGCAGTAATAAGCTATTAAGTGCGCCAAATGAGCAAACCCTTTAAAATTCAGTATTGTTCAGCATTGCAATGTGTCAAGCTGTAAACAAAAGATTGTTTACAAGAATTTAAATTTCAAGTGTATACATCCTGTATGTGAAGTAAAAAAAAATGAATCACATATTACATAAATGAAGTTTCATTATAAAATCATTGTTTAGTTATAAACAATCTGCAACTCATGCACTATTTTTGTTTATGCTTGTTTTGTTCTGTCAAAAATCTAAAACAGAATTATTGATTGCAATAAATGAACATAAAAATTGGTCAACAGGTCGGTCCAATTTATTCACATTTTGTTGGAAATCACCAAAACACTGCATAAAGTCATTTTAATTCACCAAATTATTTATATTTAGTTTAAAGCGTGATCAACTGATTGCAGCATAGCGTAAAAGCAACTGTTGTTTACGTCGTCATCTGACAGTTATTTGTACACTTCGGAAATGGCTTCTAATGATTTACATACCCTAGTAGTAACATCCGAAACTTCCTTCATAATTTGTTCAAAACGGGCAGTTTCCTCAGCTTGTCTATGGGTATGAAGCGCTATTTTTTCACTAAATTTTCTAGGATTCGCCATGATTATGTTCACTAACACTTGCTCACTGCACTGCGCGAGTATCGAAGCGACTACACGCGCTGTTTCAGGGTCGCGTTTAGTCGATATCTTTGCTCGCGATGTTTCCTACCAAACAAATACCAAAAAAATTTATCCCATTCTCATCTTTGAATTATTACTAAAGAACCAATACGATTGCGGATCATTAAAATAATATGACAACTATGTTTATAAATACTTTCCAAACTTTTTTAAGCATTAAATAAATAAGTCAAAGTAGGCGTCACTGTTTTTATTTACATAATTTAAGGAGCTTATCAGTTAGAACGTAAATCGCGATATCAATCTTATCTATGCGCCCCGTAAAATAATTAATAGATGACCTTTCAAATTGAATATTATTACATTTTCAAAACTTTTTGTTTTAACATTTTCTAGGTAAAATCAAATACACCCGATTCAAATTCAAACTGCAATATGTCCGCATTACATCGTTGCCAACGTTATTTCCAGATGTTTCAAAACTGTTTTTTCTTTTTTTGAGTACTTCATTTAATAATATTTATTTAATATCCTAACTTAATGTTAATTATAAATGTATTGCACGCAGATTTATTCTGTATACTGATAAATAATACAAACCAGACACTAGAAATCGTTTAAACTTTCCAAAAATATTTCACCTTAATTAAAATGTGATTAGTTTTTTCTGCACGAAATCGTAATATACTAAAATAAAACTCCTCTTATAGTTGGACGGAATTCAAGTTGAGTGCAGCATACTACTTTAAGTGGGAATGATTACTTTAATTGATAAGTACATAATTGAAATTGTTTTTTATTATATCTGAATTATAATCTCCATTTTGAAAACTCAAATGCGTGTAAAATCGGGTCTTTAAAGTTGCCTAGGCAACAACGAATTCACCTCCAAATTTTGAGCAATCATAAATACTCGTACACAAATTTTAATAAATGTAAATAACAACGAAACAACAATGCTAACCGTTTTCTATCGCAACGATTAATGACGGGTTACTTCGAAAAACTTTAATTTACTTTTACTTCCATATCACCGATGGGTAAATATTTTCTTACAATTTTCGCATTGTGATCTAGGTATAATAAACAATAGCGTATATGCACGTGTATAAGCGCCTTTACAGCGTTGCTCCGTTAAAAGGCACTCGGCTTCGCCTCGTGCTTTTAAGCCCGTCGCGCGTGCTCTAAAGGCTTGCTTATACACTTGCCGTATTTAATCTAACCTAACTGGTAGGCAGCGCACGACAGATATAAAATCTGTTTACCCAACAGAAACAGTTAAGCCCCTCCCACTAAATTTTGGCCAATATAAGCAGCGATCAGTTTTACACCAACGTAATTATAAAAACCGGGAAATTTAAAAACCACACCGTCGTGTTTTTAGTATTGGCACTTTAACACACGGTAGAAGTTTCAAATTATTTGTTACTTGTAAAAATAGGACGTAAGAACATATTGAGGAAGGTTACAAGAGACAGCAAATCATTACAGTAAAGCAAAGTTTAGAAATTACGGGTGGACTTGGGTATAAACAAAGATTCGTCACATACTATTTTTTTTTCAAATTGTTTTTAATTATATAAAATAAAGTACCATAAACATAGTTTAAAAATATTTGAAATTTTAGATTATTTTATAAGGATGATATGGTTATATACTACGTTTAGAATAAAATACGGTTGCAAAACACACTTTACTTTAAACAACAGAGAACATAAAACAGTTAAATACCAAAACGCGAAGACAAATTAGAGACGTATGTTCTGTTAGGTAAGCCAACTACAACAGTTGAAAGCAAGTAACTGTTTGTGTTCCAGATTTTAAAAATGCGACCAATAACTAAGTTGCATTAATATATTTCGGAAATTTTTGGGGAGGACTATTTCTGTTCGGTAAACGGAGTATAGATAAAAACATCTAGCTACTGTATCTAGCTATTTTTGTGTATAAAATATCGTATCTAACGAGTGATCAATGTCAAGTGTATACCACGTGATCAAAATATTTAAGTTGGTACCACTGATAGGTTGGTAAGAAGCTGTATTGCTCTAGCTACTCTAGAGCATGGTTCGAGTAAAAACCACGATTAGTTTCAAATCTGTATGAAGGTCATTAACTTATACATATAAAATGTTATCTTAATTTAAATAATGACTATTTTGTATTTGATTAGACTGCATCCCTATAAAATACAACAAAATAAATAAAATATTATTTAATGATCGGATTAAATCATTACAAAATAATGAATCTTAAGTATTTAAATGTTATAATTTCATTATAATTAAATAAAATTTACAGTACATGTTTGAAAACAGCATGACGATTAAATTCGATATCACAATTTGAAATTCAGAATATACAATTTGTCTTGATATAGACAGTTTGTAAATAACTTAAGAAAATACAAAAGTAAAAAACGAAGGTATAATATGACATAAACTGACATAAACTAAAACGACTAAAACCACACTAAAAATCCAAAGCAGCCAACTGCAAAACACAACACTATTAACAACTGGGGATTTTTGTCATACCACTACAGTACACTTGAGTTTGATGACGTTGTAGATACTATTGTAAATATGTATGTGTGTAGTAAGTTTCACGAGTCAGAGCAGTTGCATCACTAATGTTAATACTGTCATAGGACACCGATGTTGTCAGATTGTGGAACTTAACAGTTTGGCAACTGTCAAATCTCAGCTTCAGGGGTTATGTTTATTTTATTACAATAATAAATATGTGTTATAGTAAAACATGTGTTATGTCAAATGTTTAAAATCAGAAATGCTTGACAACACCGGACAGAATTGCCAACCTAAACCACTTCTATCTGAATCCTCTCGTGCACAATAGGCGGGTTCTAAAGTTGGCCATGAAACAAAGTTAGTTATGACGCAACTGCTCTGACTCAGAAAACTGATATATCTAGATACATTTTATACAGTATCTGAACATAATTTAGATACTTTTTAATTCCCCAGTTACATTCCGGCCATAATTGAGGCACAGTCAACATATTTGGAGGGACCAAAGCGGAATCATCCGGCAATCGGAATGATTAAAACCGTGAACGCATTTGAATTAGGCGCCAAACGATATACGAAAAGCTTGCTACTTTTTTCATCTAAAAATTAAGCGCTGAAACATCGATGATCCACTGATGAGAATTTATCTTTATTATTGTTATTAGGATACTTTGTAGGGATTTATTTTAGTAAAATGATCGGGCTTTGCTAGCACTGGTAGATACAATTGTTAAATCAGTAACAGGTTCCAGTTCATCTGAGAACAAAAGTCACTATGAATGGTTATTTCACATTATGCAAAAGAAGTCAGGGGGTGATATTATATATTTAATTATGTACATAAAATTGTGTCCAACTATATATTAAAGAAATTTTCCCGCAAAATAGTTATAAAAATATGTAGATGAATGACAAAGTGCATATGTATACATACGTATATATCAGCACTAACCAGTAACAATTGTAGGATTATTAAACAATTATAAAGTAGTTTTGTACAAATAAAAGTGGTGCCGTTATAGTTAAAGATCTGGTATACATTTCAATACACCAACTATCTTCACACAATCGAACGTAGTGTTGGGTGAGGTCGCAATGCGCAATCACAAGATATTCATCGGCCTACAATTACTATTGCAAGCAGGGTTTCATCAATGGTTTGACGCTGAATAAAGGAACAAATTAGTTACTTTAAGTGCGCAGTCACCGATGAATAAAGCAACACCGCATGATCTGTCATCTTCAGTGGCCATATTTTAAAATTATTTTAAAGTGTATAGTGTGATACAAAGTTAATGTTTTTTTAGATATTGTATTTTCGAGTAACTTATAAGAATACTCTTAAAAAAGATGTAAAGTATACGTACCCTAAGTTTAACATTTATATATATATATATATATATATATATATATATATATATATATATATATATATATATATATATATATATATATATATATAGTGAGGTAATCATTAAAAATGGCGGACTGCAGTTTACTGATTAAAGTAGGTTTCCACGTTGCTGGTAATGGTAATCCATCATCCCTCGTGTTCAGCGTGTCAATGTGTTTTTCTATTCCAATTGCATCTCTAATGATCCGAGATTTGTAATGTTCGACGTTGGCTAGCATTGTAGTTTTTTCAAAATCAATTTTGTGGTCTGATGTTTTTTATGTTGTGCTAGCGATGAAGTAGTGACATTTTTGGCATTTATGTTTTCATCTCTCCGTGCATGAACCTTCCTATTGGTTTGTCCTATATATACTGAAGAACATCTGTCCATGCAATTCGGTATACTCCTTGTCCCTCTAAATTTATTTTGTCTTTAGGATTTGTGAGCATTGTGTTGATCTTTTAAATTTAGTTTAAATATAGTTTTTATGCTTCCGGAGTAACTTACTGATCATGTCGGTAGTTCCTTTTATGTATGGCAGGATGCTCTTGTTGTCGGCTCTTCCTCATCCGGTTCATTATATAATAACTATATTTAAACCAGCGAAAAAGATCAACACAATGCTCAAAAATCCGAAAGACAAAATAAAGAGTATACCGAAATCCATATGGCAGATGTTCTTCGGTATATATAGGAAAAACCAATAGGGTGATTCATGAAACGAGAGAGGAACACATAAATGCTGTCAAAAAGGCCCAACTACTTTATCGCTAGCACAACATGAAAAAACATGAGTCTACAAAATTGATTTTGAAAATACTGCAGTGCTAGCCAACATCGAACACTATAAATCTCGGATTGAACATCAGAGATGATGGATTACGATTACCGGAAAAGTGGAAACCAACTATAAGCAATAAACACAGCCAAATACGACGCCATACAAAACAGAAAAGAAAGAAAACAATAAAAGGAAAAGTGGAGAAAGTGAAAGTGCAACAGAAGGACCAAGCATACGAAGTCAAGCACATAACCAGCGATATAAACGGAACTTCTACCAGAACAAATCAGATCTATACGAATAACGAGAAGCAGCAGCCGAAAGTTAAACGTACCCTGAAGACACAAAGTGCCGAAACATCGATCTAACAGTCTTGTTGAGACTACTACAACGTCATCAACACCAATGCGGACCAGTACCCGGAACGTCGTTTGTGAAATACATACCTTAAGTTTTTATTTATTGCATTACAATGTTATTAGCTATCACCATTATACAGAATGATTGCTTTTTCTAAACGCATCATTTATTTTTTTTTTGAAATGAAATCTTATAATACTTTGTACACCAGTGATTTGCATAAATATCTTTCTTTTTCAATAACCATGTCCTATACCTAAATGTTGTAGTTTTCGAAATAATTAATGATGTTTCAATTAAATATCATTTTTTTAAGTCCACAGCAGACGATATTTGGATTTATTACCAAATTTGAGTACCCTGTTTTGTAAATGGTATATAGATTTTTCGGTTTATTTGTACCGGGTGGCCAACTAAGAACGGCCGTCGGCCATATCTCAGGAATGGATTATAGCGCAGGTTCGGGAAAAAAAATTTTATAACAAAAGTGGCCTCGGGGAACGCCTGGAAATTATTTTCAGAATTGTAGGTCCGCCGCTAGAGGGCGTATTTGACAGTTAAAATTTTAAAAAGCAAAATTTTTCAAAATTTACTCAATTAAGGGGAATATTAAATATTATAATCAGATTCCTCGACAAATTCTGCATATTTTTTATTTGCCAAGTTTTAGTCTATCTGTTCAAATAAGGGGTGGGGGAGAGTGGGAACCTTGTTGCGAAAAACGCCTTTAATTCAGGTTCTGCTTGACCGATTTTAATACACTTGATGTTGTTTGAAAGAGCTTTTGTTAAACAATAGAAAATTTGCAAATTTGAAGCAATCTGATTAATAACATAAATGCTAGAGGGCGCTGTTTAATATTTTTTTAATATTGTGTTTTCTCTTTACAATTTTAAATGGAAGCATAAAAATTTAAGTAGGTCTTTAAAAAGTAGACTAAATTAGTAATAAAACAGTGAAAACTGCAAGTCTATATCTTTTTCCTATCCTGAGATATCGTAAGAAACAGGTAAATGGCGGGAATTGTTCTTCCAACGTCTAGTAGGCTAGTTCGCGTTAACGGAAATTATTAAATTTAGCCTGGATGAAAAGATCTTACATTGGTCTGCAGTAATTTAAACTGTTATCATACTAATGTTATGGTTGCCGCTAGATTACCTAAATGTAATGCTGTCGCTACCAACAATGAGAACAAATTATAAAATAATAATGTGATAAATCTAACAATTAAAACCTTAAATGAATAACTACGTAATTAGTGTCTCCCTAGATGTTCGAAATGTCGTCCATCATTTTCAATGCATCAAATCAATAGCTGACGAGTGGAGAGCAACAGTTTCAATTTCTGCCCTTGAAATACTTCGTATTGTCTGTCGTATTCTTTCATTCATGTCAGCTCCTGTTAGGTCTGCAGACCTTGGTGGCCAAATAAATAAACTTCCACGTCCAATCCACCTTTCAGGATATGATTGATCTAAGAAATTCCGAACATGTGCCGGGCACCCATCATGTTACAAGAACATGTCACGACGAATGGCCAAGGGTACGTCTTCTAAAAGAAGTGGCAATTCGTTGCTTAAAAAATCTAAATATCTTTCTCCATTAACAGTCTCATTAAAAAAAAAGGCCCAATTATTTCTCCACCTAGAATCCCGCACCACACATTTACAGACCAACGACCCTGATGTTGGACCTCATGCATCCAGTGGGGATTCGTGAAAGTATTTCAGGATCGTCGTGTATCATATTTGAGAGCCAGTTGCAAAAATCCAACCTGGTATCGAAATCTTGAGCATTCAAACTATGGTGTAGGACCATGTGATATGGGTGCAATCTAAAATAGTATATATTATAAAGTAATCTGATCAATAAGACACATTGAAGTCCTTCGTTGTTAGTAAAAGAAAAAGGACTTTAAATGCATTAACGCTCGTAATGTTATTACGAATTTTTTTCGCCCGGCCTCTCATAATTTTTTATTATTGGTACCTTTTTACTTTACTTTGCCTCACTTAATTATCATGTTGTTAGTTAAAATCCATTCACATAGCATAAAATAATTTCATTAAATAATTTGGTGTTTTATTGAAACTGGACATAAAATGGCGGCAAATACATTAGCCATGTTGTCACAAGTTAACTTTGATGTAATGACATTTTCGGTATGATAAAAATGAGAAACATATAACGACAAACGAAAAAAATTAAAACATTTTTATCATTATAATACCGAATAAAACTTGCATTAATAAATAAGTAGTCACCTGTGTTCTCTTAAAATATTTTGGACGGTGGTTCGACATATACCCAAGTCTCTAGCTATAGCTCTGGTGCTTGAATGAGGGTTAACATTTACATAAGCTAAAACATCAATAACATTTTCCTCTGTTCTACCTCTGCGTTGTCTTCCGTACACAGGAAGATTCACATTTCCAGTAGTACGCACAAGGTGTGCGAGTCGGAGAAAAAATCTTCTGCTGTTATGCCGTCTGTTTGGGTACTGCAGTGCATACACTCTAGCAGCAACGGTTGCATTTCTCATACATTCAAAATAAACTGCCAACATATCAAATGCTTCTTCATTTGTAGGAATCATCTTGGTAAGAAAAGATAAAGAAAGTCTATTAAATGCAACACGATGAATAATTTTTGACATATCCGTGAAAATAATAGCTTGCTTGTTTTCAACAGGGAATTTATTTTATATCTTACATGGCCCTCTTTACTAATTTTGTTGTCATCAGTAAATCGTAATTCATATTTTAAACTGTATTTGTTGTTGATGGGCAAATATCGGTTTTTATTGATATTTTATGCTTTTGATTTACTAACACATCGCTTGAAAACAAATATAACATTCTTATATAATTAAAAAAATGTTAGATTTATCACATTATTATTTTATAATTTGTTCTCATTGTTAGTAGAGACAGCATTACATTTAGGTAATCTAGCGGCAACCATAACATTAGTATGATAACAGTTTAAATTACTGCAGACCAATGTAAGATCTTTTCATCCAGGCTAAATTTAATAATTTCCGTTAACGCGAACTAGCCTACTAGACGTTAGAAGAAGAATTCCCGCCATTTACCTGTTTCTTACGATATCTCAGGATAGGAAAAAGATATCGACTTGCAGTTTTCACTGTTTTATTACTAATTTAGTCTACTTTTTAAAGACCTACTTAAATTTTTATGCTTCCATTTAAAATTGTCAAGAGAAAACACAATATTAAAAAATATTAAACAGCGCCCTCTAGCATTTATGTTATTAATCAGATTGCTTCAAATTTGCAAATTTTCTATTGTTTAACAAAAGCTCTTTCAAACAACATCAAGTTTATTAAAATCGGTCAAGCAGAACCTGAATTAAAGGCGTTTTTTCGTAACAAGGTTCCCACTCTCCCTCACCCCTTATTTGAACAGATAGACTAAAACTTGGCAAATAAAAAATATGCAGAATTTGTCGAGGAATCTGATTATAATATTTAATATTCCCCTTAATTGAGTAAATTTTGAAAAATTTTGCTTTTTAAAATTTTAACTGTCAAATACGCCCTCTAGCGGTGGACCTACAATTCTGAAAATAATTTCCAGGCGTTCCCCGAGGCCACTTTTGTTATAAAATTTTTTTTCCCGAACCTGCGCTATAATCCATTCCTGAGATATGGCCGACGGCCGTTCTTAGTTGGCCACCCGGTACATAGAATGAAGAGTTAAATTACGATTAGGTTCCACGCATTGACGATTGTAACATAGTGAAAGGAATTTTATATGGGAGTTTAACATTTTTAGTAAATAATTGATAATCCTGTTTTAAGTAATCTTTAATTTTAGTTTAATTTGAGATGAAATTACGTCATTCAAAATTCTTTCTTTGCAATTACAATTACTGTGCGAAAACGTTCTTTGCAGATTAAGAACATTGGTGAAGGGATGACGGGGAATCATTTTGATAAATTAATTTAAGAAGGTAAGGAGTGTGGTTTCTATAATACGTTGGTTTAGAGTCAACTTCCAAAGTTTAGAGGCGACGAAAACAGATCATATTACAGTATATTTTTCTCGAGGTAACTTGACGGTGCAGTTAATGCTAGTGTCGTAATTTTTTTAACTCAGTTTCCGAAATTCATCTCGTTTTTACCCCGCTTACGATTTGACGGAACGGTTTTTTTATTAATGGTGGTTTGATGTGAAATGTATGATTGCGAGATCTGTTCGATTCTTGAGGAAGCGGTAGTCAAGATATAGAAGAAAGAGGTTGGGGCGCTAGGGCGCGCGATATAATTTGAGTGCGGACTGAGATTATTTACGTTCTACGGAGGAGGATTAGTATTAAAGATAGTGTTGTTCATTATATCGTAAGTTCACTATAATTACTAGCTACATCTCACGCACAGCTGTTCCGACAACAAAAAAAGAAATTGCTGTAAACATAAATTTTAGCTTTAATAACATTTGTGTATATAAAGGACAAAAACGTTTTGTAAATAAATTAATGTGTAGATATATTAAACCAGATAACACAATCACCTGGTTTTCGCCTTAAATATTTTCGTTACTAAATCTGCGTTAATATGATTAAAAATAAACGGTTCGTTGAAATTTGACGACTGTGAAGTTGATATACAGGACGCGGCGTTAGGCGAGATCTAAAACAGTTGGCTTCCACCGATCCACAACCTAGAAGGTCAATTACACGAAAATTGCTTATAATTGCAAAGGAAAGGGTCAGAGTAAACGTTTGTACAAATTAAGGTAATTACCTTCATATGTTTATTTTTTTTTGTTTTTCTTGTGATTTTAATAAAGTGTTTTGTTTGGTATTTGTCAAGCGGATAAATACGCTTTCTTTAGTTTGTAGTTTTGCTTAGGAGGCGGTTAAATTAATTTTATAAAAGAACATGTGTATGTATAATTCCAGATTGTGCGTTATTTTTATCTTATTCCGCTTATTGCATACAAATTTACGTATTACAAAGTTTGTCAAATTGGTGTGTTCGCTGTTATTAATATTTCTTTTTGGAGTTATTTAAAATTAGGATGCTTAAAGCAGATGAATTTGGGATTTGAACCTTGCAAGAGTCAACCCTATTTAACTATTTTACAAAATTGAATGTATGTTAACATCCATATCTGTACTATGATTGCTTATTTTAATTTTTGTCATTATCATAATATACGAATAGTGTTAATGAATTTTAGGAGTATTATTTGCCTCATTCTTTTGTCGTCTCGTACGTAATACCAAATTTAAAATATGAGATATTTTGATTACGTTCAAGTTACCGCGTGATTTATTTGTGCATCTTTGCAGCGACAACGTTCAATTATATTTTTTAGAATTTAATGAAAGTTTTAATGTAACATTAGGCGAGAGTTTCTCTATTACGTGATTCGCTATTTTATCTTTCGCTTTTATTAAACATATTCTACTTATACCTAGTCCACCGCTTTACAGTTACATAGTAGATTTAAAAATACAGCCAATTTTCAATATAATTTCAATATCTACTCTCTTGATAAGTAATTTGAAATTCTGCAATTCCCATTTTCTAAATACATATAATGTAATTATACTATGCTGAATAATATGGTATACTAATAGTAACAGTATGAAACCATTTGTCAAGAAGAAACTGAGTGAAACTACCTATA